>JBDJHY010060340.1:2814-13874 GCA_039654485.1 Withania somnifera
CTTTGGAAAGTAAGACAAGAGAAAATTTAAAAAGAACACAATCATTTTTATTATTATAAAATTCGTGAAGTGGGCTCTCGTACACCGGGTTTATACATTGATTCCATGCACAATTATAATAACTATATAAGGTCTAAACAAAAGAGGTAATTTCTTGGGCCATCCAGGACCAATATCCGTGAGGCTGATATGTGTGGGTTTTGGACCCATCGAACATGTGTGAAGATCACCATAGACATGCAAAATGAGATAAAGAAATCAGAATTACATGAAGGGTTAATAGAAAAAATTATAATACAAAAATCGTTTAGTCATATAGTTGATAATTCCAGTAACTAAAAGCAAAAAGTCATAAGAATATGGATTCAATTTTAACTAGCGCATTACACATTATTAACCTAAGACCAATAAGAAACACACAAAGTCCAGCTAATTCAACAATTACGAGTCAATTGATGACTTAAGTCAATCAAAGGGACAGAATAGCTCGCTGGCTCAGATATTGAAGCACAAAAGTATGAAAGGAGAGTAAGAAACATGCTAACAAATAATTCAACTAGGTCTTATATCAACACAACATATTGAACTCCCTCAAAGCTAAAATTAGGACAGAAACAGAGAATCACTTGGAAACTACTAGGTGCTCAAATAAATAATCAGGTCAGAGCTTCATCATTTATGACAAATGCTATAGTTAGGAAATTCTTAACACTTTAGGAATTAATTACCCAACTAATCAAATAGTTCAGGTAAGCATGCATATCAAACCAAACAGGAAGGGAATATATCCATGTTACATAAGCACCTAGACTGAGCTAAGATTAATTAAAAGGCATACATAGAATTCTTATTAATTCAAGATAGTCCATGTTCAAAGGACTACACAAAAGATTAGTTAAAGTAGACAATGGAGATGTGGTAATTTTCAGCAGGTTACTCCAATTATACAAAAATCTTAAAATTAGGTGGTGCACATATGTGAAGCTATTGGTAACCCTTAACCATCTTGGTAGACATCGTGTAATTCATATATGTTTAGGCTAAGCTTCTGTGAATAGTTAATTAATCAGAATAAAAGAACATGGCTAGGGACAAGTCAATTCAATTCAATCAACACATTAGGGTGGAATGACGCTGCATCATGTTACATAGTTGTAACTGTGGTTATATAGAGGAAATGATCAACTTTAGTCCATGGTTTTAGCTGATAAGCATGCAACAAGTTGGTTGAAAGAAACAAGCAAGTAGGCAAGTCATATTATGACACATCAGAGCATACATGACACCCTAGCATTCTACTCACCAATGGGCAGCATATGACCAGTAAGGACTTCCTAATTATCATGCAGAGTTACACAATTCTCAAAATTTATAAAAAAATCCACCAAAACAACTGATTGGGATCAGGCTGCGCGTAAGTATATAATCTTAACTAAGCTAAAAGAGTTCATGACAAAGTAATATGTATGAGAGCACTATTCAATCACACATAGAACATTTTTTATCAAGTTATGCAACAAAGAAGTTTAACAGGGAGTATGTATTACAACTTATAAGATCCACACAACTAGCATATGTATAGGGGAAACTTCAGAAAACCACAAATAGGTTAGAAACAAACAAACAATCAGTCAAAAATGCAACTAAATATGACAGGTCATATACTGCTCTCAAACCTACTGTTACTCAACTTCCAGCTTATCATTCAGACAACTTTTAGGCAACCTAGATCATGAAACTCTAAAGTTACAAAAGGAGTTATACATAAGGGAATTATCTAGCTTTTGCTCACTAATTTAGTCGAAATTGAGTGAATTTAAATAGGTAAGCAGATTATATATGGGATTGACACATCTTGGAGGACTCAGCTTATCACATATTTAAGAGACTTCATAACACTTAATTAGGAGTTCATCATATCAAAATCAAGATTTTGTGCAAAGTCATTTGGAGCAGACAGACAGGGAAGGGCATGCTTCATTTATATGAGCAGCAAACAGATATATTTCAATTTACAAATGACCAAATGTAGGAATATAACACAGAATACTTACAAAGGTTTATTCAATATGGCTTAGTAAGATTATTCATGTGGAAGAGTAAGATGACCATGCTCAGTTAGACCAAGAATGGATCATGGTTGTTTAACTAATAGAATGGAACACACAAGATCAAGATTTGGTCACATTTAGTCATTCAGAATCATCACGTCATGAATTGGGGGTTTTTTGGATGGGTCAAGACATATAATTAAGTTAGTTATCATTAAGCTTTTTTCAAAAAATTTCAAACACCATATTGAGTGTTAGTTTAAGAAAACAAAGTCATAAAGTAAGGATTATAAACAAGCCAGTTCAACTGTTAACATAACCTTAATAAGAGACTTTCAAGGTTGAATGTCACTTAGGAGGTATTTAGAACCAGATAAGGGTAAGCTAGTGCATGGACAAGTAAGTATATAAGATAACATGCTATCACTAATCATATATGTTCAGTCACATCCCTTATTATCTAAAGCTAACCCGATATGCTCTTGTCACTATAATACATGATCAAGGGATGAAATGAAGCCAAAGAAAGAGATAAGTCAAGCATACATTCTTAAAAGTAGGTATGCACATATTTGTTTGCATAAAACTGTAGAATCACTTAAATAACAAGTTTGGACAGTCATATTCACCTTACAACCTTAGAGAGAACCTTTCATAAGCTATTACTATATTGAGACACATTTAACTGAAATATAATTAAACAATCAGTGAACAACTCTCTCTCTCAGTCTCTCTCTCTCTCTCTCTCTATATATATATATATATATATACACACATAAGTTAGAAAAAAGGTGAAAAAGACATGAAAAATAATTAATTAGTTTGTTAATAAATTAAATCTAACCCATTTAAAATAAAATTAAGCTTTTCAAATAATTAATTGATAACAATTAAAGTTTATTAATATATATGTATATACATACTTTGTATATCAGGTACAAATCATATATAAATTCGAAAACCACCTATTGTGGTACATACATTGATATGCATAATTTTCACTATATTATGAAAAATATTTATGAAATTACTCAGGTGCATGTCTATACTTGTATATATGCAGAACACTGATGTATACTTGCAAAACTTCTGTATAATTTACAAAAAAACATTTGATAGAAATAAAGGCAATTTGAACTTAATAAAGCACTACTGAAAAAATAATTTAATCAAGAATGAAACAAATTTTTTTAAAAATAACAAGTTTACTAATTATTAAAATAAAAGAGGGTAAAAATTGAGTGTCAACATCAAGTTCATTGTCTAGTGGCCTCGGGGCCATTTCTGTGATTCTCGCGAGTTTTCTATGTTTAAAGAATTCTTGTAATGGACCCAAGTCATTTGTGACTTGATGGGATTGGTAGGTTGGTTCTTTGGTAGTTTTATAGCTTAATTCCTTTATATTTATAGCTTTTTCTAGCTTTACTCAGCTTATATGATCTCAGATTGTTGTTGTGTAGTCAGTTCCGATAAGTTCGAAATATCAATTACATAAAGATCTCATATATGAAATGTTGAAATCAGACTTTGTTTCTATCCTGAGCCTCAATTATTCAAATTAAGGAGCTATTAATCATCAATATGCTCATATTGGTGACATTATTGTTGCTATGATCAAATAAGCAATACCAAATAATGCCCCTAGAAAATGCTCTTGTATTTGTAATAACTTGTCTTGAATTCAATTAAATATTGATGAAAAGAACCATAACTATGTAAACTTATTCCTAATAGATTGACCCCAAAGCAATCACGGGGGATAAGGGCTGCGATCATCGAGGCTAGCCACATAACCCATCGCGATAGCGGGGTTTATGGTTGCGATCATAGAACTGCCTGACTGGGCTATATGCTTTCTTCTTCTTTTTGACTTAAAGTTCCACCATGTTCCATACTTTCTCTCAAATACAGGTTAATTAATAGGTCTTTCGCCATTTTCAATATGTGGAATCATATCCTAGTGATTTTACGGTCATTTTTGCTAGGTAATTTCTTGATTCTTCTTTAGTTATAAAGTTTTCTATGTTATATAAATTTTTTGGGGCTTACTGTCTTCACGATTATTCATCGAATTAAGCCTTATTTTGTACCATACGTTCCATGAGCTGTGCTCTACGTGTTGGTATAAATATTCTATTTTTTTAAGCTATTAGGGTTTAAACCTGTATTTAGTTTGGATTCTGACCATGCTATTTTCTTAGTAATATGGGTCTTATTTTATTCATCTTGACGTGTGGATTAAATTTTTTCTTGATTCGTGTGGTGTCAAAGTCCTTCGTGAGTCACAATTTTTTCTAGTAAAACTTTCAAGGTTTTTGCCTGCACCAGGTAGGCTACGGTCTACTTTCTTCAGACTGAGTATTAGTGTGGTACATATATGGTAAAGTGCCAGCTCGGAGATGGGACAATTAGTTGGAGCCCTTCTATGCTTATTCTTCTGGTCTATGGCCTACTTAGCTTGCATATGACTTAGTACCTTGGGGATATGTTTCCCTATCCACATATTCGAAGCCGACTCTGGAACATAGTAAGGCTAGGAATGAGAATAACCTTTGGTGTGTGTTTCACACTGACTCTGAAACATAGTTGAGGTTAGGGAGGGAATTATACTGGTAGTTAGAGCTTAGTAGCTATCCCCTGGTTTATGTTAGTGGATTTAGAGCCGATCTAAGTAGGATAATTATTTTGTGTTCTACCTGAGGTATCACATATGATCAGTATATGCGTGGAACCTTGATATATATATATATATATTCAAATATGGTTTTTTTGGATAGTTAGCATCCCTATGTAATGATATTGTATCCTAACCCAATGTGGTCCTGGGACTGAGTTGTATTGGCATGAGCTATGATAGCTCTATGTTTTCCCCTGTATGGGTATGAACTTAGCCCTTAACAGGCTTCCTCTAGGTAGTTATGGCATATTTTGTGTGGTTAATCATGGATCGGGGCTCTAGTTGTGCTAGGAGAGGGTGTACTTGTGACTAGGGCTTGACAACCTTCTATAGATTCTAGTTAGTAGCCTTAGACCAGTTCTATATTGCGAGCATGCATTGATAATTTTAAAAGGTAACGTGATTTTGACAAGGTAATTACCTCAAATTGATTTCTTAGACATTATACATATCCACGACTGCGGTAGTAGTGTAGAGCTATTTCCTCACACTACCTGATTTATTCTCTCTGGCACGCTGATTTTTAGGTATTGCTTACATGGAAGCAGTTGGATTTTTACTTTGGCTCTGATTCACCTATTTGGATAGACTTGAATTTTCCACTGAGATATGATATACGGGCTGAGCCTGAGTTTTTGCATTTTCCCCTAATGGCTATGCAATTATTTGGCCTTTTAATGAGATTTTGTGTGTACGTGGGCCAGGGCACTCCCCTGAGGGTCCGGCATACTAATACAAGGATTTTGTACGTGGGATTGAATCCCTCCACAAACCCTCTAACCTGGGTCTCTATGCTTGAGGTATGTAGCATGGACGGGGGAGGGGTATACTAGAGTAGGAGGGGTAAGTATACAGGAAAACTTTTGTGGGTCCCTCTACTATGAGATTATAAACCAGGGAGTGTGTGTACAAGCACTATTGATTTTTCAGCCCCCTTTTGCATTGCATTTGTCGCGCTTGGTTGCACTCCTCGAGGCATACGGGGGAAGTCTAGTTGGATTGCTTATGTGCTGATGTGTTGGTTCCTAGTTAGACTTTGCGCCTACTCGTCTGTTTTGTTGATTACTTTCTTTTTCATAGTTACTATTACGTTCAGTGGTTAAATTCCATGTGTTCCTCTTTCTATTATTGGTCCTTCCTAGTGTTGGTTATGTTGGAGCACCAGGTACATGTCGTTTTTGGTTATGATTTGCTTGTGGCCCTGGTTCTATGTGTTATACCCTGATAGTTTACTGTCCTTCGTACTTGGCTGATGTTGCACACACTAGTAACTTTCCTTCACCACAATTACTAGTTATTAATGCATTTATCCCAGTTTTGCTGTCTATTATGTGGTATTACCCAATTTCTTTTGATCATTCTTTACCTTGGTTGTGCTTAATTTTTTCCTGGTCGGCCTATGATGCCTACTGGGTATACATTGTTTTTTCGTACTCGTGATATACTTTTGCATCTTTATGTGATGTAGGTCCTAGTATGATTCAACCATGCAGACACGATCATGCGAGCTAGCTTGGTACTATTTTAGGAGATATGGTGAGCAATTAGCTTTCATAATGGCCGATGTTCCTTCTGTCTTCATAATTGTTCTAGTTGGAGTCAAGATACATATTTTGTAGTTTTTTTCATACTGTGGATTGTATAATATACTATTCTGTACATAGATGCTCTGCAACCATGACACCAAGTTATGGGGGATTTACTTTTGTTATGTATTCTGTTCCTCCTCCTTTTTTTCTTTTTCCATTTTTTCTTTTCCTTTGTTGCTTGATACTGGCCCATTGCTACTTGCTTTGGTTTGAGGTTAGGCTTGTCTACAGGTGGGATGTAGACGCCATCATAACTCAATTTTTTGGTCGTCATACATTGGGACTTAATGATATTACAAAAAAGATTGGTGTTGTTGCCAACTTATTAGCATTTCATCAAGAGTTAGGTGTTGTTCATCCCGTATTCTATGTTTTTATGCTCTGCTTGGCCTTCATTAAAGTGCCTGAGTCTATTATTGACAGAGATATGAGATATCTCGAGTCCAGGGATATTCCATTTGTGAAGGTTCAACGGGATTGTCATTACATTAAAGAGGCCACCCGGGAGACAGAGATATATAAATGGGACCATTATCCACACCTGTTCGAGGCTTCAAGTATTTTTTTCCTCCTTGACTTTTGAGGACGGAAGTCCTTATGGTGGTGGATTTTGTAATGAACCTCATGGTCATTTCCTTGCTTTTACATATTTTTGTGTTTTTCTAGTAGTTGCTCTAAGTTATTTATGACTTGGTGAGACTGGTAGTTCGGTTCTATGGCAGATTTGTTGCTTGTTATCTTAATTTACTTGTTTTGAGTTTAAATATAAATATAGTTGAAATTGAGAGTAATTTCTTAGCAAACGCACTCAGAATTGATTTTTAATGGTCCCTTTAATTTGAGCATATTTCTTTGTATATTATTATTTATTGGGTGATGGAAGAATGGGTAATACCGTGCATAAATTGTCCCAATAATTCTCGACTAATTCTACCTCAACTCCTTGTTGAGAAAGTTTTCATTTATTAACTTTGTGGGCTTTTATCTCACTCATTTATTATCAAATTAAGCCCAAATTTTAACCAACATTCCTTGAGTTGAAATATATGCATTAGTAATATTTATTCTATCTTTGGGTTGTAGGGCCTACAGGCCTATTTTTTGCCCAAAATTGGATCCAGGCTTTTAGATAGAAATATGGGTCTCGTTCTTCTTGTCTTGATATTTACGTTGTGAATTTTCTAGTTTCAAGGATATTCAGGTACTTTTGAAGAGTTTGAGCTTTTTATTTCATGTTTTGAGCTCGTTACCAGTGTACATGTTGGCTACATCTTACTCCCTCTTAGATTGGGCCTTGTATATTATAATTATATGAAATTGCTATTTATGGGTTGGTTCTCTAGCTTGGTTCCCTTGTTCTTACAATTCTTACCTTTCATCTTTGTCGGTACTTTATTATCAAATTATTTTAGCAATATTGAATTATATTAAGCCCTTTCAATGTTTTAGCTGAGATTATGGTACTTATAATTTATGTGGGGGTATCTTAGGGAGTTCATGTACATTTAGATATATTGTGGCTCTCCATGCATTTGCTGGTGGCTTTCGGTCAACTAGACTGTGTTGAAATTTGGAGGTATAATTCTTTATTGCGAGCATGCATACGGTACTGACATGACATAAATGGATAAATGAGTATGACTTGGACAGATTAACATGCTGGCATAATTACTTAACCAAAATTTGTGTTTTTCTCATGCTTAAAGTAAATAGAGCTTTTATGTTATATGTATACTTTCCAAGACTAACACCGTTGGTACGGAGCTACTTTCAGGTATAAATTGACCCCTAATAACATAAGAAACTTGATTTTCTACCATATGTACCTTTCACGATCGTAGAGTAGTATGGACCTATTTTACTTATATAAACTAACTCTGTTTTCTAACTATCACCCGTGATTAATGGTTCTTCTCTGATGATCATAGTTGGATTTTTACTGAACACAATATGCGAGTTAAGCTAGGGATTTTGGAATTGTAATTGATACTTGGTACGATTATGATGATATTGACATGGTTATAATGATTATGTGCATGTGATACTATTCCCTCTATGGGCCCTACTAACCTGGGTCGCTATACGAAGCCTAGGGGAGTAGTATTGGTGTTTCTCCCTTGTGTCCTTGCAGCCATGGGCATATCCCCTGGAAGGTGCGTGCAGGCACTTGATTTACTTTTTTAGCACCCTTTTGCATTGTATATCCTCATATATGGTTGTACCCTTTGGGAAAAACACATTGTATTCCTTGGATGTTTGGTTGTACCTAGTGGTAAGATGGGGTGCTAGTGGATTATGTTTTCCTAGTTAGATTATTTGTGTGTACCTATTGGTAGGATAGGGTGATTGTGTGTACCTACTGGTAGGATAGGGTGCTAGGCAGGTGTTACTTGCTACTTTTTGTACTATCTTGTTCCTTCCGTGCTCTCCTGCTAGTGGTGTAAATTACCTTACTTTCACCAGTTCCTTTCGTGCTTAATAGATTTTGTGTTGGTTATCAAGTTAGAGCTTCAGGTACGTTTCTCGTTGTCATTGGCATGTTTTTTGTTTATTAGCTGCTATTTTGTAGACTTCTGACATAGACTTGCTTACTTTAGTTACTTTGACTCTTGTTACATGTTATAGACTGCCATAGATTTATGCTTGCTTTTTATTTTACTTATTCTTTATTTGTGATCGGTCGATCTATGATGCCTATTAGGTACTTGTTTTTTTTGGTACTCATACTGCACTTACATCCTTTTTGTGATATAGATCCCAAAAAGAGTCATCAGAGAGGCTTTGATCAGGCAGTCTAGGTTTGGAGATTTTTTTGGAGATCACAGTGAGCACTCAATGTCTGGTATGACCTCTTCTCCACCTTCTGCTGTGTTGTCCCTATTTTTGCTCGGGATAGCCTTGTATTTTCTTAATTTTGACCTTGGGTGTTATATTTTTGGACTCTGTATTGTTAGGTGCTTCTGCATCCTTCATACCGAGTCATGGGGTTATTTTATATATATATATATATTTACGTAATGACCTGTTTGGTTATTTTCTTGATTTTTGTCCTTTTCAATGTTTAGATTCATCCGGTAGCTTTGACTGCTCATTTGCCAGTTATCTCAGTTTTCCTATTTTGAAGTTTCAGTCTGAACGGTGGAACTTGAGAGTAAACTACTAGAAAACACGCTCTGAATTGAATTTCGATAATTCTTTTAGTTTTTGTAATGTCAAATTTTGTTTAAAGGGACCTTTGGTTCGTGTCTCGGGATTTTTGTGTTGAGTTTGAATTATTTTGTGAAAATCTAGTTCATTTATAGTTAAGAATTTGCCTGGAGTTTATGCAAGGTTATTGGAGTGTCGGAATGAGATTCAGATGCTTCAAGTAGCTCCAAAATGATGATGTTGAACTATGGGGCTTGCTAGTTTGCTTCTTGGGGTGTCCGAGCTCGTTTTGGGTACGCGTGTGGTATGTTGGAAAATAGCCTCTTATGGTTGGTTTTGGTTTTGAGGTCCTTTTCATTCAAACGACTTCCGATGGCCTTTTTTGACATTTTCATTGGGTCCAAAATGTGTTTTCCACTCAAAATACATTTTGGGTTTGTTGCTGTTGGACCTCATGTCGATTCTATGCCTTCATTTGGAGGTTTTTTCGTTGCAGAATTTTCTGCATATTCCAAGTACTCTACGTGATCGTGGTAATTCAACTTTCCTCCGTATTTGTGAGACTGCTCCCTTGGACAGCGATCACAATAATTTCCCAGTGCCTCCCATTAGCGGAAACACGCTGCTTAGGCGTGATCATGCCAATTTTTCTTTTCCCTTATTTAGGGCGATCATGCTCTGACATGTTCAGTTAAATCGCAACAAACCTCGATATTTCAGTCATTTTTTCCTAATAGTTTCTCTGACATCTCTCCCTATCTCTCTAAGAATTTGGTGGGGCTTCATCAAATGGTACTAGAGGAGTTGCGTAGGGAGGTTAGCCTTAATCCCCCACCCTCTATAAGTATGTTCTTCCCTCTCTAAAGCTTGTAAATTCTCCATTAATGACTTTTTTTGAACTTGGCTTGTTTTCTCAGGATTCTCAGTTAATCTCGAGTGCATTGGGTTTGCCTACACACTGTGATCAAGTTCCCCTCGACTTTCGGTACATTAATTTCCCCGTTTCAGTTTGATCGCATTATGCAATGCTTTGCACTTCTTTCTTAACCTTTATTTGGCCAATTGAGGAAGGTGGTCCAATAGAGATCAAATTATAACCACGTGTTACTTGAGCTGACGCTTTCGTGCCGGTATAGTTAGTTTGCTTTTCTGAGCCATGGGGCCCACAAGACCCATTTTTGACCTGATATATATTATTGATATGGGTCTTAAAATTCTCGTTTTGACCTGTTGATTCTATTTCTGATAGTTATGAGCTATTCTAGGGTGTTTCCAAGGTTATTCGGGTTGTGCGCATGACTTGTAGGAGCTTTACCGGCGTCCAGGTAGGCTAAGTTCTCCTTACTTCCTATAATGGGTTCATATTAAATGCTAGTTGGTTCTGGCTAGTCGCTGTAATGACCCTTCAGGTCATTTATGATAGATATGCAGTGTCTTGCATCCTAGAGCATTTCGGTAGTTGCCCCAAGTCATTTATAACTTGCTGGGACCGATAGGTCGGATCCCTGGCAACTCGATTGAGAATTATCTCAAATTCTATGTTTTAGAGCCTTAAATTTAGTACTCGTTGACTAAAGTCAACTTTCCTTCAAGATG
>JBDJHY010060670.1:0-13873 GCA_039654485.1 Withania somnifera
TTTTTCATTACTTTTTATTTTATATAATATAAATATTTCAATTAAGTTTAAATATGTTTTAGTATAAGTTATGTCTATCTCTTAATTTTTTAATAACAAAAAAAAAAAAGTTACAAGGCTATATTAGACACCATCTTCCTTGATTTTAATCGGCGCATGAAACAATAAGATAGATTCAGAATCCACCTGTGGGGTGTGTGTAGGTAATATTCCCTATTTTCTTTTAAAGATTTCAGAAGGCTAAATTTTCTCTCTCTCAATTCATAAAATTTCAACAGGGCTCAACTGCCATATTTTAATATGCTCTGTCATTTCTAACCTCGCCTCATTTTCTCTTTCTTCTAATAATTTGAATATAAAGCTTTGATTCCAACAAATTGCACCACCGACGAGACGGCCTGGTCGCCACAAAGGCTGGAGTTGTTGTAGCAACATCTAGTGTCGCCACATAATAGATACCAAATTCTTTATTGGACGCTTCAAATGACGACAACGCCCACTTTTCTCCAGAAAATGGATGAATTCTTCTAATTTAATTGATTTTGAGAAAGCGAATTTGTCTACTTATTCAGCAGATGAACCAAATTCTTTCATTTTATATTAATTATAATTTGTATATCAATTTAATTATTTTTTAACAAAAATAAAGAAAATAGCTATGTTTGATACACTTATTAGTACTAAATAAGTGCTAACACTTAAGGGTTAAAAGCATATAAATTAATTGAACTAATTTCTTAATTGTTTTTTCAATTTTGGTTGGTCATTGTTTTTAAATGTCGGTCATTCAATCAGATTTATGATTTTACAAAATATAAGCTAATAAAACCAAATAATCAAACCTATATATACCTAAGTTCTCTTTGATTTCATTTACTTCTTGCTATGGGATATTGCAAAAACCTATTATGAAAATTGCTAAAATAAAAAAACTTAATCGAAATAAATCAAACCAAATTTTAAAACATCTGACCAATTGAGTTGATTTTAATTTGGTTTAAGTTTTAATAATAAATAAAAAGTTAAAAATCGAACTGATAGAATGGCGACTCTTACATAAAGTAATTCCATGCATTGAAACATATAATTTTAATATAGATATTTATACATTAAAAAGTTTTAATGATCTTAGAAATATTTAAATAGAAACTTGAAATAGTTTCCTAATTTAATAAAATATAATTTAAATAAATACTCAAATAATATAACTCTTTACACCTACCAAAATAATTAATTTTATATAGATTTATTTTATTTTTATTATTTTATGAGAATATCATTTTTAATTTCATAATTTCAATAATAAATTAAATAAGTAAAAGAATATAAAGAAAATCGAAATAATTAAATAGAATCATAGAACTCCTACAAGACCTAAAATATAGCTCCAGCTCCCATTTCCCCAAATTCTATTTCCCGCAATTTCTACCAAAAATACTTCCGCGTTGATCCTCCCCTTCAATTACAGATTCGTTTCCTCTTTTATTCTCTTTCTTCAATTGCGATGAAGAACGAAGACGCTCTTACAATCAACTGAAATTGTTAGCAATTTGTACTTGATCTCCAAGCTTTTTCAGATTCTAAATATTATATTCTTCTTTGGATTTGTGAAACTATGCCTTCACAAGCAGCGAGAAAGACACCTACAGGATTTGGATCCCAAAAGAGTTGGCCGTACAACGCGTTGGACGCAAAAGTCTCAGGCAGCCTGTAAATTTGAAGGAATCTATGAAGGTAGAGGAGAAAGAAGAGAATAAAGACAAGGCGGTGGAGCTCAAATAAGAATTGAAGGTGGAGGAGGTCACTCAAGGACAGCCTGAGGAGAAAACTGTGCAACTTGTTCCTGAAACTACGTTAAATGCAAAAGGAGTAGAGAACGGGTTGACTTCAGAGAAGAGTGAGTACTGATTTTGCAAAATTAGTATTCTAAGAGTTTCTGTGAATTAATACTTTGTATAGTTCTGCTTGTTTGGATAGTTTTTGTATGTTCATTGCTGTTGCTGCGTTGTATGTCAATTTGAATAAGTTGTGCCACATAGCTTAATAAGACTAGTGATAAGCAAAAAGTATAACTTTATGGTTCGTGTTAGTTGTTAATGGCCTAGTCTTAATTCTAGCTTTATAAGACTAGTGATCAGAAAAACAAGTATATTAGTTGTTCGTTGGAAGTATTTTTGATACTTTAAGAGAATTGGTTTAGACTTTAAAACTCCTCGTGAGGCTACCGAAGGTACATGTTATATTCAAAAACTTGCTCTTTTTGTTTTTGTCTGTCTGGCTTCTGCGTTTCGTAGTTATATTGTGAATATAGTTCTGCTATATGTTGTTCCAGTGGAGCACATGATATCTTATTATCAATCTCGAGTAGTTTTTATTGTATCAAATGTATAGATGGACAGTGGATACATGTTCACAACTTAAGACGTTATCGGTTTTCTCCCTCTTTTTTGTGATTCACTATGAAAATGATTAGGTTTTTAAAGCTAGTTTTATTTTTGGAGAATATTTGTACTTTCATAGTTTCCCCCTTGTCGTTGATGGAATGCTTCTCGTCTAAAGACGGGTCTTCTTTGGATTGCAAGCTGACCAACGGGCCTTCACCAGATCTACTTTAACTATATGTTCTCATGTTGATTAAGATATCCCTCTATTAGATGTGAGGATGTGTGTGATCATACTTATATACAAATGACAGATGAACTCAGCGTATGATCTTCTATTTGAGCTTGTAAGCAAATATATTCTTCCTAGGTATGAAGGGAGGAATGAGGCCAACTGTTTAGACATAGTTGTGATGTTTGTGCTTGATCAAAATTTATTAATAAACTTACCATCCTTGATGGTCAAACACATAGAAAAGATAGATAATTCATCCAAAGGATCACATGTTTTGCCTTTTGGGTTCTGGCTTAGCTGTGTATTCTCTCACTTTGAAGTCCCACTTAAAGTAAAAGAACCAAGACGGACATGTTCGATAAGACTACACTTGAAGCATGTGACCTTGTTGCTAAGGCACTTGGTTCTAAAAGCAAAAGATTGTTGCTAGCTGACCTTGTTCCTTAAGAGCTGAGAATGAGCAATTAAAAATTGAGATGCTAGCTGAGCATAGGGTTGCATCTTCGAGAATTGAAGAAATCCTAGTACATATTTCCTTTTTACCTTCCTCCAGCCAAAGAACTCAGTTCCTAATTCCTAGTCTTTTCCAATGTTTTTTTCCTAATCTTGTGCTTTTTAAGATCCTGTTTGGAAGGTTAATTTGTTTTCAAATAGGTTTATAGTAGTGGTAGTTACTTGGGTGTTAATGACATTATCTTTTTTGTTAGGTCCCTCGTGGCTTTTGTAAATGCATATATAATCTCTTTTGGCTTGATGTGTTTTTGTTAATCTCAGGTACATATATAATTTGAAAAGCGCAGATGACGTCTTATGCTTTTGGGGTCCTGTAACATCTACTAAAGAGTGGCGTGAGCTAAATTATGTCCGCTCCTCCTATGTTGTAGAGTTCTTTAATACCATATCAAATGTCCATTGCACTATTTTTCTTTGATTGGTCTTGTGAACGCCCTCAGACCTTGGTTCAAGAAGAGGTTCAGTGTCCTTCATATGTCAAGTATAATACTTTCCATAGGGAGCATGATGTACCATACCACATTGCAGCAGATTAATCAGTTTTTCCCTTATTCCCCTTTTCTCTTAAGGGTAAAATATCTTAATGTTTCAGCTGGGAAATTGGTAAATAAAAAGATATCATTGAGAGGTGATTCAGCTACCAAAGATGTCAAGAAAACTTAGACCTCAATAAAGGAATGTTGAAGCTGGAGACCACGTGAAAATTTAATTTCCCAATGCCTTACATTGCTACTGTATGGTCATGGACTATCCTTGAGTATGGCAATCAGGTGAAGGTTGCGAACCGGTTGGAACCTACTATAGACTCACTCAAGTGGATTGTGGACTACCTTATAAATTCTCATCCAAAAGATAATGTTCTTTATATTCAGGTTTTGTCTCAATTTCCCCTTTCTAGTATGTTTTTCTTGCTGCTGCTGCATAATTTATACGCTTCCTTTATCCTTCCTGTCCTCTTTATGCCCCAAATATTTTTCATGCATGCTCTTAATGTATGAATAGCTTGTTGGAATGTGGAATTTCGGTCTTACTTTAAGAAGACTGCTGATATTTAGTGACTTCTATAATGAAACTTCCTTGTTATTCATGGAGATTACTTAGAAGAGAGCTTAAAGTGAAAACAGAGAAACTGACCATGGCGCTAATTAATTTTGTCAAGCATTTGCACTTTTTTTAACCACGGCTAATTTGGATAACCTTTAGTATTGATCCATGCTTGAAGTGAAAACAAAGAAGCTGACCATGGCTAATTAATTTTGTCAGTCATTTGCACTTTCTAATTTTAACGATGGCTAATTTGGATAACCTTTAGTACTGGTCCATTCTACCTCTTCATTCCATAGAGTCATGGGTTTGGGGGTTCCCATATAGTGTAGTAAAGTCTCCTAGACATAGTTTTAGCAGGGGAAAGCAAGTAACAAATGAGGAAGAGTTTCCTTCATTCCAGAGTTACACAACACAAAGTTTCCATCTATATCCCCCATATGGACAACCTGTCCACTGTATATAACCTACTATGAAGGGCTAACTACAATACAAACTGATATCTAGGTAGCAAGCCTCTGAGCAGTGCAAGTTTTTTCAGGTAACCTGTGGATATTAAGATATAAATGATTCATAAGCTCTCTTTATACTGAATTTAGTGCGCTTAGCATAAGGGTTTATTGTAACTGGCCACGTATCAGCGGGGCTAAATTATTTCCTTGCCTCAAATAGTTTCCTAACTGGCCAACTTGCTTGTGTATGACTCTTTTGCTTATTACTGTACCTGTAGTTGTATATTTAATCATACCTGCAGCTATGTAGTTTTACTAAAAATATACACGATTTAATCAAACCTGTAGCTGCCAGCTATGTTAACCAGTTCCTGGTAATTACTTACCAATGTACTTGCAGCAATCATGCATCAGGGGGAAAGAAGATACTATTTTAAAATGTAATAATAGTTTTACTAAAAAAATACAAGTTTTTTTTTATAACTGCACGTGCAGCTGTACTTAATCTAACCACATCTGCAGTTACTTAATTTATTAAAAATGTACACGATTTAATCAAACCTGCTGCTGCTTGCTATGTGAAGCAGTTACTGGTAACATGCAGCAACATACATCAGCAGGAAAGAAGGGACTACCTGTAGTAATCTCTCCAACCCCATAGTCATAACAACAATTTAAATTGAGGTGATTGTATTAAAACATGTCACATTGGCAGAATTAATTATGTGAACTAGATAGCAAATCCAGGATCTTTTGTACCCCTATGCACACATTGTACTCTTAGTTACATTCTTTCACATGCTTAAATGGTGTATGTTGATTCGGGGTAGAGGTAAGTAGAAGAAAGGCGATTTCATTGAATCCTCTTTATTGAAAAGTTACATTATGATAATATGAGAAAATATTTATTCTAATACAAATAAGAAAACACCTTTTGTACATTGATCCTGTGCATGGCTTTGTATTTCATTTCAATTAGGATGATTTTCGCTATCTACAAACTAGAAACACCAGTAGATATGTTATAAGACTTGTCTAAAGAGATCTAAATGCTACCTCCGGGTTCTTTTGTTACCTCTGCTATTACTTTTTTTTAATAGCTTCAATTTTTCATGTAATTGTTAACCTTGTTGGCGGTATCAGTTTGATGATGAAGTTGTTTCCACTATTTACTAGTAAACATATTAGATCCAGTACCTATTTTAGTGAAGTAGGTGCCTTCGGTGGAACTCTGTTTCAGATTCTGGAGATGAGGTGAAACTAAATCAGGAGGAGATGCAATCAGAATTACTCCTAATGAGACAATTCATTCGCAAATATTCTCCTAATGAATCTATGCCTCAAAATATCAATGGAACCTCAAGTGAACAAGTAACTTGATTTCGTAAGTTTTAGACATTTTTATTGAATTTTAATTCTAAAAATATTATTAACTAACGGTTTAATATTTATCAGGTCCGTAATGGTAATAGTGGCCATGAACGTGAACCACAAACATCCAGGATATCTAGTGTTGTCGAAAATTCTCCATCACACGGTAGTAATTTTTATCCTTCAACGCTATTATTTGAGTTCTTCTCCTTCAATTTTTAATGGTAGTGGCATAATATCAGAAGTAAGAATCACATGTCTGTAGTTTATTGCTTTTGCATCCCTCCAGTCGGTAAATGTTAACAGAAACTCCCTGATATTGAGCACAACTTTTGTTATATGAATTATGAGTGCATATTTTAAACACTCTAAAATGGATAAAATGGAAACTTGTATAAGTTACTTACAAGATAAGAGTAATTTTTCTTTCACTTGAAGAGCTCTTAACACGCCAGTTGAGCTAATCTAAACTCTACCACTTGTGAGTTTCTTTGTAAATGATATAGGGGAGATCTACCTTCTGCATTTTACTTGTGCTTCCATCTTCCTTGGTATCTATTCCCTTTAGTTTTATCTCTATTATCACTGCTTGATTTGACCTTCTACTTGATACTATTTATTTTACTGCCTCTAGTCTTGTTTTCATTTCTAGTTCCCTTATCTCTTTCCCCTTGACCTTCCTCACCTTGTTGTTTCTCCTTACCAACTCTGGGTGCATGTACCTACACTCATCAATATTATGCCCCTACAATGTACATTCCAATAGTATTTTGGAGGATAATCTTATTGAATCTTGATCCTCAGTATTGTTATATTTCCTGATTTTTTATCTCCAATATCCATAATAATTCGGAAGATTGTTGATTAAGTCAACTCTGACCTGCACTTTGGCACGATGGTCTTGTCTTGTTGATGGTGGCCGTATCTAGATGGAGAGGAACCTCTACTGCAAAAGCAAGCGAAAAGAGAGCCTCCGCAACATAGAACCAATTTATGGGATTACATTGAGTATGTTGTTATATATCATTATATATACATATGAAATAAAAAATTTTAAATTTTTTATTTTCCACAGGTGAAAAGTAAAAATCAAGATTAGTTGTTATAGAAGTACTTCTGCAATGATATTTTGAGAAGCAACCTCTGTTTTATTGGCTTTGTTTTGTTAATGTTTAGTATGTCTTAGTTAGACCTTTAACTAGTAAGTTTTACTTGATAGTAGTTTTTTTAAGGAGCATGTAATGAGGTAATATCTCATGTCATTTTAGTTGTTCTTAATTATTATATGACGGTATGTAAAATATTTTAGTACTATTTTGCTTCTTTTAGTATGTTTCTTTTAGTATGTTGTTAAACATTCATTATAAAGTTTAAGATATTTCTGTAGTAGTAGTTAGCTTTATTTTGTTAATTTTCATAGTATCTGAAACCGATCTAGTTAAAACAAATTGTAACTAGTATCGCTATGAATTTAGTTATCAATTATTAGTGACAAAATGTTTTATCCTCAAAGCTTAATTTTTAGCTATGAATTCATTATGCTTTTTAAGACATATTTTTTTGTCATAAAAGTATGACATTCAGTGATAGAAAATATTGTTCCAATACATTACCTACAAATTTATTTTGTATTGTATAAAAATTGTGACTCGTTAATTATGGCATTTTGTAGCGATAAAATTTTATTTTGTTGATAAAAAAAATTGTTTTAGTGATGATATGATCGTTTTCAACTATAAAATTGTGAAGAGACAAAGTTTGTCGCTTATTTATACATTTAGAGACAATAAAACATTTATATGTAAAATGTATATTTTAGTGACGAAATTGTCACAACTTGTAAATCGGGAAGTGATAGACGCTTACACCTTATTTGTAGATGAGCCTAATTCCTGGCCCAGAGTGAGTAGTGGTGGGCCAGTACTAGGACTCTAAAGAAAAATCAGGAAGGAAAGAAGAGACAATTCAACAAAATAACAGAAATACACCTCTCAAAATCTGATGTGTTGGCCGATGAGCTAGTATAAATATATATATAACCAAAACAAAACACAAGTTTACATGACCCAAAACATATATATAAAAGTTATCCCAAGTTTGAAAACATATATATAAAAGTTATCCCAAGTTTGAAATGGAACAACTCCAGCACAGAAGAAGATCAGGAGCAGCAAGGACGCCTGATGCTCACCGTATCTTCAGAACAACACAACTCTATCTGGCTCGATCGAGACCTCGTTGCTGACTCGTGCCCGGATTTGTACCAAAATGATGAAGAAGTATAGCGTGAGTACCAACAACAACGAGCACTCATTAGGCGTAGGCCGACTGAATAGCAATAAGCATAAATAAGGTAAAAACGATCATTACAAAAGAAAAGGGCAACAACAAACTGGCATAACAACTCACAACTAGTCAAACCACATGCCACTTACCTGGATCCTCAATGAACTACAACCAGGTGAAACTACGAACAAACAATGCCTGGTAAATTTCAAATGTACGCATACAGTCGGTATAACCAGAAAGTACTGCCCAAGGGGTGTTATAGGATACCTCAATACCTATACGTTGTCTCCCTCGGTGACCCATGGCACTGCAGAACCATATATATATAAATCGGGTCCTACTAGGTCGTGGAGAACATCCATAGAAGATCTCTATCCGTATACTTACCCTTCCTCCTCCGATATACCCCTCCACCCAAGCTACGCAGCATCGAGGGCATCGACGTAACGACCTTAGGTCGGAGAGTTTATGGAGGGAACCAATCCTGCGTAAACCCTTTCACAAATGCCAAGTAATGACATAATCATCAGGCAGGAATACCAAATCCCAGCCCGAGCCCATAAATATGCATAGTAGAAGAAACAAGTCAAGTCTAATTTCCCCTAGTCAATCCATAACCTCGCTCTGTAAAGTATCACGTAACATTAGATGGAAGTAATATCACAGTATCACTATAATGACAACACATATATATTAAGAACAAATAAGCAGCCTACCTAGGATCGGCTTCTAAGCTACCAAACAGCAAATCCAGGGGATGGCTAGTAAGCCCTAATCACTAGCTTAATCCCCTCGGCAACCTCAATACGATTCAGAGTCGACGTATAGATAATACACATCAAAGGTGTTACTCCTCCCCTACCATACTACAGTCCAGAGTTGGCGTGAAACAGGCAGGTGGGGCTTACGTAGTCCTGAGCTTGAGTACCGAGCAATAAGGCCAGCAAAAAGGCTATAGGCCAGAGTGTAATAATAACGGGGCTCCAGAATAGTATCTCGGCCCCGAGATGACAATTTACCAATGTAAATGCTATATCAATACTCAGTCAATAATATAATAAACCTAGCCTACCTGACTGCCGAAGAACAGTTCTGAAAGCGAGCCCAATGAGTCAAAATCTCAGCAGAAATTTCGAATACGAATGAAACTGTCAAAAACATGATCAGCGTGTCAAAATGAGTAAAATAAGACCCATATTGGTATATAAATAGTAGGGTCAAAGTCTCGATAAAAAAACTGGGTCCAAAACCCTAATAGCTCAAAATCAGGAAATAATTATATCAACATGAAGAACATGGCATAGGGATCGTGTGAGACAAATTAGGTCTCAATTCCACGGGTAGAATTAAAGATATAAGCCATATAATATTTGTTTACTATAAAACAAATTAAAATTATAGTAAAAACGAGGGATTACCAGCTAGAAACGCACGAGGAACCAAGATACTAAGCTTTCACGGAGAAAAACCTCCAAACTAACCTTAACTAATACTAAAAGAGGAAACAACTTTACTAAGGATGAAAAATGTCATCAACTTGGCTGAAATTTCAAGGGATGGAATAATTATATGTTGCTAGTGGTCTTTACCACGAGCATGGGCCCCTGCTTATGAACACAGAGATACCTAACCCATACCATCATGAGCGCAAAAGGAAAATGCAGGTTGGGTCCAGGTGGATCCCTTTCACAAATATGGACGCTCGACCGCAAACTCAGAGGGAAAATCTACAGGCCCTCGCGAACATGGTCCTCCTTCGCAAACACAAAGAAGGATTGAGAACTGCACCAGATATCAAGAACTAGTTGAATACAAGGTGTCCCAAAATCAACCCAACACCTCTTAAAACAAGTCTGGAGTGCAATGAAAATAAATATGATATAATACCAGCTTAGAAATAATATTCCAATCTCAATGAAATAGACAGAATAACCAACCGAGGTTGTTTTGCTGAAATATTGACAAGAGTCAATCCTTTTCAAAAGTTAGGAGAAATGTCTAACCGGGCACCCAAAACCAACCCCATCTCTATGGAATCAAACCAACAGTCCTACTAACCCAAACCGACACTAATGGAAGTGTTAATATTTGAATCAAACACTTTGATCCTTGAAAGTTGACCACCATGAACTTCCAACTTCAATTCAGGTGATACCTCGCCTAACAACTGATAATTCAGCCGGAAGACACAAGATCCAAACCATGGTCCTCCTAGACTAAAATCCATTTTACTATCAGAATCTGGTTTCAAGCGCGTCTTCAAGAAAGTTGACTACTGTCAACTATTACTGAACTTAAAGTTCTAAAAGAAAAAAACTAAGATAAACCCAACCAAGTTGCCAGGAAACCAAACTATCGGTTCCAGTAAGTCATAAATGACTTTTGGTAGTTATAGGAATGCTCAAAATGGAAACTGGATAAAAATACAAAAGTAATCGGGAGAGTCATTAAAACATCTATTACTAAAAGGATTTTCATCCGTGAAAGTTAAGGGACAAGAGGTTCCTAAAGGCTCGAAAGAGTGAGGAAACTGAGCCTACATATCTCTCTTGGTGTCCTAGGTAGCCTCCTTGACTGGATTACATCCCCACTAAAACTTCACCACTAGAATATCCCTAGACCTCAATATCCTAGCATGCCTATCTAAAATGGACACTTGTTCCTCCAGGAGAGTCAAACTGTTATCAAACTAGACAGAATCCCACCAAAGCACATGAGACTCACCTAGAACATACTGTTGTAACATCGTCACATGAAAAACTAGATGAAATACTCGAAAATACTAAAGGCAACGCCAGCTTTTAAGGCACATCAGCCACTCTCTGTAGAATCTCAAAGGGCCCAATATATAAGGTGCTCAGCTTTACCCTCCTATAGACCTTATCATGCTGTTCATGGGATACACACGCATAAACACCTAATCATCAACCCTAAACTCGAATAGTCAAATCCTATGGTCAGCATAACTCTTTTGCTTGCTTTACGCTGCTCCTAAATGATCTTGAATCACCCGAACTCTATCTAAGGAGTTACGTAATAGGTCTATACCTTGCATTTCATCCTCGAAGAAATAAGCCACTCAATAGGAGGTATGCACCATCTACCATACAATGCCTCGAACAGAGATGTTTGAATACTCGAATGGTGCTATAATTATACGTAAACTTTACTAAAGTAGAAAAATGATCCTTATGATCCCCCAAATCAAGAACATATTCCTAGTATATAACCTCCAGAACCTGAATTGTCATCTTAGACTGGCTATCGGTCTGAGGATGAAAATTTGTGTTAAGATTGACCTGAGTACCCATATGTCTATGAATAATTCTCCAAAACATTAAAGTCAACTGAGTACCATAGTCGGATATGATAGAAACTGATGCCCCATGTAAATAGACTATCTCCTAAAGGTAGATCCAAGATAACTTCTCTATACTGAAAGAAGAATAAATCAGTAAAACTTGAGAAGACTGTTCAATCGATCCATGATAACCAAAATAGAATCAAACCCACAAAAGGTAAACAAAAACAAAGCTATAGAGTACATAAAAACCGACTCCTACTCCCACATAGAATAAGAAGCTTTGTATCACCCACCAGGTCTATGTGCTTGATTTTCACATGCTGAGAGCTTAAGCACAGAGTTACAAAGTTTGTGATATCTCTCTTCATGTTTCTCTGACAATAATGCTACCTCGAGTTTTAATACAAGTTGGCTTTTTTTGGGGGAATAAAATATCTAGACCAATGGGACTTTTGTAATATTAATTGAATCAAATCTCAAACTCTCAAAACACAGATGTGACCCTCAGAACTCATAATACCCTCGATTCTAGAGTGGTCCTGCTAGCCGTGCCCTTCAACACCTAGTCGCATATCACATGCAAATGAATATCCTTAAACTCCCTCTATCAGTTCTGCTCCAACAAGGTAGACCTGGCCTCAACATTAGAAAGATCCCTTCTAGGGCCTGAAATATCCAATTGAATCAACCTATTAGCGAATGAATGGATGTACAAACACAAAGATCTCTCCAAAGTTGCAAGGAAATCCAGACTCACCATACTCATTGTCTTCTGGCTTAAGGAATCCACTGCAATATTTTCCTTGCTTGGATGGTACATAACAGTAATATCGTAGTCCTGAAGTAAACCAAACCATCTACGCTACCTCAAAGTCAACTCCTTTTGACTAAGAATATATTGAAGGCTATGATGATCAATGAATATCTCCCAGTGCATTACATACAAGTAATGTCTCATAATACTAAATACATAGACTACTGTTGTCTACTCCAAATCATGAATGGGTAGTTGCGCTTATGCACCTTCACCTATATAGAGTTATATGCTATCACCTAGCCTTTATACATTAGAATACCACCCAAACCAACACCCAAAGCATCACAATATACTAAAAATCCCTGGCTATCAACTGGAAAAGTTCATATCAATGCTGAAGTCAACAAGTCCTTGAGCTTCAGAAAGCTCACCTCACTCTCTACCAACAAATGAAATGGAATATCTTTTCTAGTCAGTCTAGTCAAAGGAACAGCAATAGAAGAAAACCCTTGTAAAATTTGTCTACAGTACCTTGCTAACCCGATGAAGGTATGAAGATTAATAAGATTAGTAGGTTTGGGCCAATCATGAATTACCTCAATATTCGCTGGGTACACTATAATCCCATCCTTGGACACCATATACCCCAATAATGCTACAGACTCAATTCAAAATTTGCACTTTGAAAACTTGTCATGAAGTTATTTATTATAGAAAAAGAGTAGAAATAAGGTCTAAAACACACAATTCATGAAATCCATGAATGATGTTAAGCCAATGGTCAACCTAAAAGACATCACTAGAAACTTGTAATTGCCGTAGCAAGTATTGAAGGCTATCTTAGGGATGTCCTCCACTTTAATACTGAACTGGTGAACTCAATCTCAAGTCATTGTTAGAACAAACGGTTGCACCCTAAAGTTGGTCAAACAAGTCATCTATACACATCATCAAATACTTATTCTTTATGGTCACCTTATTCGAATTTCGATAGTTCATACACATGCGTATATTACGAACCTTGTTTTTTACGAACAATACTTAAGCATCCTACGAAAAATCTCTCTTCATAGATAAACCGTTATCTAACAAGACTTGAAGATGAATGCTAAGCTCCCTAAACTTGACAGGAGCCATATGGGAAGGAGCAACAAAAATGGATACAATGTCAGGCTCAACCTTTATAACAAAATTAATATCCCACTTAGGCGGGAGGCTAAGCAAGTCATACAGGAGGACATTTGGTTACTCAAGAACAACAGGCACCAAATCAAAGGAGGGAAGGTCAAGCATTAACATTAGATACATAGGCAAGATAGGCCAAATACCCACTAAACAACCTCTGGTCTTGAACATGAGAAATGATTACAATTGACGTGTGGCTAATAGAACCATGTCTATAATTGGGGATACACCAATCACATTAAGGTAACGGTGTTGGCATAACAATCGAAAATTGCATGATGCAGGAATAACAATAACATGCCTAAGATAATGTCCAAATCAATAATATACAACATAATTAGA
>JBDJHY010060779.1:0-13872 GCA_039654485.1 Withania somnifera
GCTTCGGCGGCTTGTACTCATACTACACTTGCACTTGTGCAGATCAGAGTACAGGTCCCCGTTCGTGATTCAGCTCGCTGATCGTTCGTCCCTTTTCAGATCAGGGTTTCAGGGTGATCTTGGTGTGCAACTTGATCCTGTTTTATCTTCAGTTTTATATTTTTTATTATCTCCATTGTATTTTGGAGACTTTTGGATACTGTATAATTGCTACCGCAGTTATCTATACTGACATCGGGTCTTGGGTGTTTTCCGCAATTTCTTATTTCTTTATGATTTCTTTTCATATTCTTCCGCATTAATTGTAGTGGTCCTCCACTTCGGCTACGGACTACAGGATTTGGTTCTTCTACTGGGTGGATAATAGGTGCCATCATGACTCCGAGAAGTCGGGTCGTGATAGCTTGCTCCATGGAATCTTGTCCTTGCATGCTGCCGATCACACAAAATTATGCTCCATGATTTTGGTGTGAATCCTTTCCTTTTAGGTCTGATGTTGGATGTAGTGATTGGTGTTGATTAATTCAATTTGTTTTATATCCTTTCGTAGACTCATTTCTGATTGATTGTGGTGGCATCTTGAAAATCTTTTTTTTCTTTTTGTTGCTTAATTGACTATGATGTCATCTTGAAGATCTCCTTTTTCCTTTTTCCTTTTCGATTATTGGTCCAATTGTAATCTCTATCATCCCCTTTACCTATGAGATGTTTATCATTTGTGATTGTCTTTATTAAAATATAAGGAGGCCAACAATCTAATGACAATCAACCATTAGTCAACCATAAAAGTATTTAAAAAACTTCAAGTCAAATTCCGGCTTCTCTCTATGATCTAACTCCCCCTGACTTGATAAGATGACTCTGTCTGACTTGTATGTGGTTGTCTTTGCTTTTCTCCCCCTTTGGCATAATAAAAAAAAACTAGAAAAGACAAAAGGAAACACAGTAATGTATAAAAGTAATATAGGCAGGTTTCAAAGAATCGTGATATAATCATCGCAAAAAAAACAAAAAAAAAACTTGGGGTCATAATCCCAACAAAATCATTGTCTTAATGTCCATCTAAACAAACAAGTTAACGACCACTACATGCACCAAGAAGGTATATGAATTTTCAACATTCGTCATGAAGAAGGTATAGGAGTTCTAAATAACGACAACAAGCTTATGTTAGATGACCTAACTCCCTTCTAAAGTGAGTCGGCTCGCTTTATAAGTTGATGCACTGTGGACAACCAGTCCTTCTTTAGGTTTCCCATCTTCAGACGTAGTTTACCAACATTTGTGCTAGTTTCCTTCCCAATATGCACTAGCTTGTCCACTGCTTCATGCATCAACTTTTATAGCCTCTTCTAGTTCTTGTAGTCGACCCTTAATGTTTTTAGATTCCTTGAGAAGCATAAAGGTTGATTCAACAGTCACCCTACTTACCTTGGGGATATCCGTCTTTCCCTTGATGTACTCCTTTCTGCACAACTGCTTGTTAATCATCATGTATCCCATGCTAGTAGAAGTCTTAGCATCATAGGTGCTAGTTATTTTAGTGGCCTTTTATCCAGAGAGATCAACAAGAGAGTCCTTAATGATTAGAGTTATCAATAACCCATATGACAAACTGGCGGTGTTACTATGGTCAACAACACTTTCTTCCATCACATTCTTAAACCAAGGGCCCAGTTGATTTTGTACTTTTTCAGCAAGCAGTATAACACAAACACATCTCTAGTAGTAAAACTTTTGAGAGATCCTCTTTGAAAGCAGTGTGGATGCAATCATTGTGCTAGAACTCGATGCTCAAACAAGAGAGACAGAGGGACGAAATCGGACAGATCAAAGTTGAGATCTGCAACAACGATTTTGGCTTCTTCAAGAGTCACTTAAAAATCTTCTGTCCATGTCCCATTCATATAAGGAACTACCCCAGAAAGTTTCGTCCCAACCAGATTCTCAAAAAGAAAATCACTTAAAATAAATATGTTACCCATCACCAGTGTTTCAAGTTCATTGCTTCCCTTTGACATTCTGAAATTTAAATAAAGGAATATTACCGGTTCATCATAGTATATTGGTCCACGTAGTTAAAGAAGAAGAGTTAGTTTTTTAGCCTTGAAGTACGTCCTTAATGGATAGTGAAGTTTGTCCAGTTGGTCAAGATTGATCACTTATCCAGGAATGATAGGTCTATTCCTAATAGCCTCAAACTTTCTTGTTTGAGTCCATGCCCCAAAAATTTTGCATTTTTTTAGACGAGAGGGTTTCAGAGCATTCACCTTTTGATTTATTAAAGCCAGCCTTCTTCGAGAGAAAGGGTCTCTTTTTGGTTGTAGGTAAGGAATCCGGAGTTATTTAGGTTTCCAAATAATCGAAACAAAGAGAGACAAAATGTGAAGAGTTTTGAGAAATGTCCATGGGACTTTTGGGAGAAGCCATTGATCTTGTTCTGGGCATTTGAGGATAAGGAGGATTTGATGAGTGAAGAGGAAGAGGGAAAAGGGTTTTTGTAGAAAAAAAAAGGGGAAGATAAAAAGAGGAAGTCGGTTCTGATTATGGAAAAGAGGGATGGAAGTGACATTTTTTTGGCCGTCATTATGATCTCCTCAGATGACACAAGGAAATAAAATATTTTCGATGATTTTGTACACAATAAAATAAGTAGAAATAATAAGGAGACAAGAAAAACTAAATGCATAAATTTAATAAAATAAGTAAAGAATTAAGAGATACAGAAGCATTTATTTCACAGATTGGTAATGCCTAATTCTTTTCTAATAAAATAAAATATTTCTTCCAATAGAGTTTTAGTAAAAATATCAGCAAGATATGTCTTGTAAGATGAAAGTGAAATTTATCCTTTATTTTATCCCTTTTATTTACTCAGATTTTTTCTGTTTCATCGATTTTATCGGAATTTTACCCTTCTTCCGGAAAACTCCAAATTCGGGAGTCAAAGACTTTTAGAAAACGTTCTTGGTGGAAAAATGTGAATGAAGGATCCTACTAAATTTAATTGGGTCCATGAATCTAAGAAATGGTGAGAATTCTTTCTCATTCAAAATCGTGCATGAGATTTTCATCTCACACGGCTCCTAAGTGATAAAAGAAAGAAGAACCCATTTTCTTTCTTTTTTGATTACCTTCCTCGCGCCTATGCATATCGACCCGTGTAGTGCTGTAGCTAACGTGTTATCCTTCCTGGAGAGTACGTTCGCAAGAATGAAACTCAAAGGAATTGACGGAGGCCCGCACAAGCGGTGGAGCATGTGGTTTAATTCGATGCAAAGCGAAGAACCTTACCAGGGCTTGACATGCCACTCCATTTTCCAATTCGATCCAATCCATTCGTTCGTAGAGCTATTTACTCAATCGCAGACATTTCTGGAGCACCTCTAACAAAAGGGGAAAATAATTGTTAGAGTTTACGAATTAAAGAGAAAATCTCCATTTTTAACGTGATATCTAATAAAATGATGTTTAATGTTAATATACTTTTCCCTAGAATAATATATAGTATATTTTTATAGCCTAATAAAACTAGTATTATCACCTAATATGGCCATACATTCAAATTTAAATTAGAGTCAAGTAATTGATGCATTGTCCATAATAATTGAGTATCATAATTTTCAATAAGAAGATACCGGGACTCAATAGTTGAGAGTGCCACTAAGGTTTGTTTCTTATTATGCCACGAAATTTCATGACTCCCCAAGTAGTTGACAGGTTCCGTCTTTGCTTTTATGATCAATTTTATCATCTGCATAGTTATCATCTAAATATCCAATTAAATCAAAATTTGTGAAGTTGGGATACCAAAGTCCAAAGTCTTGTGTTCCAATAAGGTATCAAATAATTTTTTTTAGGGCAGTCAAATGTGATCGTTTGAAGCCGACTGCAATCTTGCACATCTTTATATATTGAACATAATATCCGGTCAATTGACAATTAACTACAATAAAGATCCAATCATGTCGCAATATATTTTTTCATTAATGTTTTTGCTTGGTGTATTCGTTTTCATACATGTAGATGGACTCATGGGGGTTCTAAATGCCTTTTTTTCATTCCATAGTTTTTGTTTTAGCTCTTTTGTATATTTGCTTTGACTGATGAAAGTACCATCAGTCGAATGCTTGATTTGTAATCCAATGAAAAAGGTAAGCTCATCTATGAGGCTCATTATAAATTCTCCTTTCATAAGATTTGCAAAAGCTCTCACACAAGGAAGAGTTAGTTCTACCAAAGATAATATCATCAACATAAACTTGAACAATTAATATGCTAGCATCCATTCATTGTGTAAAAGAGTTATGTTAATTTTCCTCTTTGAAAATGATATTTAAGTAGGAACGTTCTTAATCATTCGTACCAATATTTTGGTGCTTGTTTAAGGAAATAGAGAGCTTTGGTAAGTTTAAAAACATAATCTGAATTGGAGGAATTTTCAAATTCGGAAGGTTGTTTTACATAAACTTGTTCATCGATAAATCTATTTAGGAAATCACTCTAACGTCTATTTGAAACAATTTAAATCATTTGAAAGATGCGTAGTATAAAAAATTCCATCCTTGCTACAGGAACAAAGGTTTCATCATAATCAATACCTTCTTGTTGAGAGTAGCCTTGAGATATAAGTCTAGCTTTGTTCCTTATAACCTTACCTTCCTCATTTAATTGTTTTGAAATACCCGCTTAGTTCAATGATTGAGCAATTCTTGGGTTGCTTGACAAGTGGACATACTTGATTTCATTCAAATTGATCAAGTTCTTATTGCATATTCAACCCATGATCTATATTCGAGTGCATCTTTGATCTTTTTTGGCTCCATTTGAGATACAAGGGCTACAACAACTTACTCTCTTGATGAGGCCTTCATTTGCATCCTTTCTCTGGGATCTCCAATAATTAATTAATTTGGAAATCTAGCATTATTGTGTCATTCCTTAGGAACAGGAGTTTTGGAGTTTTCATAAATGATTGTCGGTTGACTATCATTAATAATCGACTTCTCTTGATCAGCTTCTATATTTTACAAATTTATGCTTGTTGTGGTCGATGTTATATGCTTTTTATGTTTCAAAATATCATCAACATCTTGATTTATATGATTAGAATCATCAAAGACAACACGAACAAATTCTTCTACTCGTAAAGTCTTTTTATTGAAAACACAAAAAGCCTGACTAAATGGATAATAACCACGAAATATGCCTTCATTGCTTCAGGGATCAAATTTACCAAGATTTTTCTTACTATTGTTGTGCATAAACTATTTATATACAAAAGGATAGAAGTAGCTGATGTTTGACTTCTTCCCTTTCCATAGTTCATGACAAGTCTTCTTTAGGATAAGTCAGATCAAGCATCTGTTTAAAATGTGACATGTTGATCTTACTACTTCTGCCCAGAAGTTATTGGGAAGATTTCGTTTGAGTGGTAATGTTATTGAGGTGTCTTGAAGGGATCTATTCTTCATTTCAACCACTCAATTTTATGAAGAGATTGGGGGAGGAAAAATTATGAGTCTATCCGTTTTGTGCACAAAACTCCTCGAATAAATGTTTCCAAAATCTCCTCCATGATCACCGTGAATGGTGTTGATAAAGTGGCCAACTTCTCGTTCAACCTTTCTACAAAATACTTTAAAATTGTTAAAAGCTTCAATCTAATGAAAGAGAGAAATAACCCACGTAAATCTAATCATCAATAATACAAAATCATATCTTTTTCCTCCAATACTAGTAGTCTGGGTAGGAACGAAGAGGTTTATGTGAAACAACTGGAGTGGTTTGGAGGTGGTCACTTTGTCTTTGAATTTGAATATTGTTGAGTTTGCTTACCAAATTAGTGAGCATCACGGATGTGATACTTTTTAAATTTCAGTTTAGACAATTCGACTACCAGATCAAGTCTAGATAACTTTTCTATAGCATACATATAGGCATGAACGAGCTTCCTCATCATAATCATGGATCACTGGACATGGCAGTTAGACAAGTGAGAGTAAGAAGATCAACATTGTTCAAAACATAGACATTTTTAAATAGTCTTTCAATAAGAGTGATGTTTCTGGCATAATTACAGATGGTGTATTTGACAACATTGAACTATAAGTCAAAACCACCTTTACATAGTTGGCTTATATTAACCAGGTTATGTCTTAGTACGTCAACTAAGTAAATTTAATGAGATCATAAGTGGTATTGGTGGTGATTGGCCCAATACCTACCACTTCTCCTTATTATATTATTCTTAAATCTTACATATCCTCCATCAATTTCTTTGATTGTGTTGAGATTTTCTTTCTTTCCCATCATGTGTCTAGAGCATCTATTATCGATTAACCACATTCTATATTTACAAGTATTTAGAGTGGGCTCCTCTAAAATAAAGAAATTGGTTTCTTTTAGATACCCAAGTGTCCATGAGTCCTGGGGGGTTAGAGTGCGGAGTTTTAGGTCTCCTTATCCATTTACCCATAGGTTTATTTCTATAGTGGAAGGATCTATGATCAAGCTTTTTGCAAGAGTAGCAAGGTGACTTATGATGAGAGAAAGCCAACTTGGAACTATAGTAAGAGTTGGAATAAGGAGAGAAAGAGAATCTAGATCCTTTCCTGGAGAATTTTTTTGAGGATGCTTTCTCCTCTGACCTTTTCTGAGAGAATCTATTAGATTTTACCAAGCTATGGCTTGGATATTTTTTAACGCTCTTCGATTACACTTTGATTTCACTAAGTTCTGCCTCAAGTAAGTCAACTTCTATTCGACTAGATTCAAAAAGGATTTTCCAGTCTTCTTTTCCTGTGCTAGATTGTTATACTCGTCTATAACTTCCTAGAGTTCATCTGTTACCCATGTCTAGAGTAGCCTATAGATTATTGCAATTTGTATAATTAAATTCTCTTACCTCTCTAGATTCTCCCAATGCCTTGAAACATATGTTTGCCTTTTTAGCTGGGTCATCTTTTAAGGCTTCCTCATTACTCTGGGCACCAAAGTTCTTTTGGATTTTCTCTGGAAAATTTGGTCGGATGTGTCCAGTCTTTCCACAATGTTAGCATCAGTCGTCATCCTTTTAATGGCCATGATTTCTGTGTTGTTGAGATGATCTTTACTTTTTTTTGAACCATGTGCATGAATCCTTGATTAATGAGAACCAATCCCTCAATCTTTGATTTCGTCCATTTATTCATCTCAAAAGCTACAATGCTGAAAAGTACTATTTTCTTTCTTCTCTTCTTTGGGATACCTATTAATATGATTTTGTTCATAAGCCATTAGATTACCTCGTTGGTCTTTTTTTCTAGATCTCCATCTTTTAGAATGGTAGCCTTAGTTTCCCATATTTTTGGAAGACTTTTTACAAGCTTCTTGAATTGTAGCCCGTTTGTATATGTCATTCCAAGGGATTTAAGTTCACTGAAGATTTTTCTGAATCTAGAGAAAATGGCTTTAATGTTCTCATCTTTATTAATATTGAGTATCTCGTATTTATTTACCCGCATGATGACCCTTGCTTCCTTTACTTTACTCGTTCCTTTATAAGTGATTTCAATCGTGTCCCACATTTCCTTGGCGGTTTCACACGTTGATATTTTATGGTATTTTACACCACTAACTGCAGGCTAAAGTAAGCTTATTGCTCTAGCATTAGTTTGTAATACCTCTTGTTGTTCGTTAGTGATATCAAAGCATTCCAAATCTATGCTGCCAGAGGATTCTTTGTTGTTCATCTAGGTATTAGTTTTTGGTCCGTTCTTGATGCCTAACCAGGCTTGATAGTCATTTGTTTTCACAAAAATAGTGAATCTTACTTTATATTAGAAGTAATATCGTCCATGAAGTAAGGAGATATGTTGAAAGAGTGTCCGTCGTGTAATAGAGCTCCTGGGGTGAAATAAAATTTTTCATGTTAGTCAACTAGCATCTAGAGGTAGTTGACTCACCAATAAGTTAGTATAACGATCAGATAGAAAATAAAATGGCAATGAAATTTTAATAGAGACGAGAGTTTATATTAGTTCGAATCACCAAAGTGGTTCCTAGTCCAGTCCCACTTAGGTTTTAAGGGTTCCTTATGAGCTTTTTGAAGTTTTACAAATGTCTTCTCGGGATGCGAGTTGAAGTATGAAAATTCTCATACCTTTTATACATATACAACCTCTACCTATATAATTCTACTATTTTTTATCTTTTACTTTACAAGTACAAATGTAAACTTAAAAGTATACAATGCTTTGCTGAAAGACAAAAGACTAAACAGTTGTTACAAGTGAAGTTTCATAATAGTCTTAACTCGCGTCTGTCTTCTTTATAGTGTCCATTGAATGTTGCTCATTAAGGAAACGCAAGGGTGTTTCTTCCCAATATAGGATTTGAATTTTCCTTGATGAGGGATCAAGATGGATCATGTCCATATCAAATATGTCCATGATATATGGCTTGATTCTCTTTTATTTGCTTGATCTGTGAAATCTTATCCTTGAATGTTGCCGATTACACAAAATTATGCTCTGTGATTTTGGTGTGAATCCTTTCTTTTTGGGTCGAATGATGGATGCCGTGATTGGTGTTGATTATTTCAATTGATTTTATATCCTTCTGTTGAATCATTTTCGTGCTTGATTGATAGTAGTGTCATCTTGAAAATCTTCTGTTTCCTTCCGTTGCTATCTTGACTGTGATGTCATCTTGAAAATCTCTTTTTTCCTTTTTGAGTGTTGGTCCAATCTTGATCTCAGTCAGCCCCTTTACCTGTGGGATGAGTATCGTTTGTGATTGTCTTTATTAAAACATAAAAAGGCTAACATAATGCATATGTTTGACTACCTCGATTGTTTTCAAGTCAAGCTGAATAAAAAAGAATGTGACAAAGATGATTTAAAAAATTATTGGCCTTCAGGAATCGTTGATAACCCAAGTGAGATAGAAGCTAATTTAAGTTCATAAAAAATATAGGGGTGATGGAATAAAATAAGATTTAGATCTAAAATACCTCAACACGAATATCACATAATGCTTTCAAAATCACCAAGCAGACTACAAGATCTAGTGCACTTTGATAATTGTGACTGAAGAAAATGAATGGTATTGGAGATGTAAATAAATAAAATGCAATTAGATGCATCTAAGCATCTATTCATTTTGATGCATCATGCCATAAACAAACAGATGATGTTCAAGACATTTTTCCAAACAAAATGTAAATGCTATTTGTTTTATTTATTGTACCAGATAAATCAAACTTTGACATACTCACTAGTACCAAATAAAAGTGATGTTTATTATATCATCTGAATGTAATACGGCCATCAATAAAGTATTAACTTATTAAGAATCATTGTGCGATGTGATTCTTTAGAAACCACAAATTTTAAGAAGTGTTACCTGGTACAGCATATAGAACTAATTGATTCATATTCATTATATGTTGTGATTCTACCACCAGTCTATATATAATTATCTCTAAATTTCTAGTGTAAACCACCCGATTTCTTGGATCATGATGACACCTACTATCCCACGAGTAGGAGAACTAATCCTGTAGCCCGGAGCAAAGGGCTACTATGAAAATAATGGGACACACAAGTCAATAAATGAAGTAAAAAGAAAGTCTAGGGAGTCAGAGATGCAGAATAACATAAAAAGAATCAACAAACCACCCCAAGACCTAGTATCTGTATATACAGAACCACTAAGTACAGAGTACAAATACAAGTCTATTATACAAAGCCTATCTCCGAAATACAAAAGAGACAAAATACAAGCTGAGGAGAGCAGGAACAAATGGATGTCCAAGGCTTACCCTGTATCTCTAAAAGAAAAAGAAGCGAGGAGGCATGAACAACTAACAACTAATCAACATCGGGCACTAGTACTCAAATCTACACCAGCGGAAAACAAGTGCAGTATGAGTACAAGTCACCGAAGAACAAGTAACTAGTAGGCTTCGAGGCCTACTAGGCACATACCAAATATAAAAGTAGTAAATAACAAAAATACAATAAATAAGGTTACGGAGGCAAATAACACAACATGGAAAGCTAGCCATATAGAAAGGAAGCAAGGAAACAGATAGGGCATGGTTAAAGCTAGCTAAAACACAGAACATAAGCTTAGGTGGGAGAGAAGGAATATACCTGGAGTCCTTGCATCAATACAGAAATAGCAATTATAAAATTTTACAAGACAGATAGAAAAGGTACTAAGGGGATATGGGAGGTTATATAGTGAATAGATCCACGCACAAGTAACCCACTAGGTAAGAACAATCAGTAAAAAAATATGACTATTCATAACAGTAAGTAAAGCAGTATAACAAGTAAAACCCTTCCAACTCCCCCATAAGAATGGTAGAATACATAAAAGGCACACTCACCCATTGACATCCATATACTACCGGGGGTACACTGAAGCAAATAAGTACAGAAAAGTAAACACAACCACAATGATGCAACAGTTCTTGTGCACTCTCCTCCTCCGGTACCTGCAGGCCCAGAAGGCAGGACCTATGGAAAGGCTTAACCCCATATTTCCCTACTCCAACCTATGCCCCTCCTCCAGTCGCATACAAACCGCGTACAAATCTCCAGCACTACAATATCCTCATATCCTAATATCACGGAGTCTCAGGGAATCTCATATCCTAGAATACAATGCCTCAATCTAATGGTATAACTGTGCCACACGTTCGACAACTCAATATTATAATATCAACAAGATTCCAAATCTACAGGCACAATAAGTAAGAAAGGTTGTACTCATTGCCGAGAAAAATAGGACGCAAGTGCCAACAGATGTACTCACTACCGAACGAAGTTGGACTTAAGTGCCAACATAAGTATTAAATGATAGTACCAGGCGTCATGGTGTGAAACCTAGTCAAAAATAAGGAGAAAAGGTAGTACCGGGTGCTATTGTTATAAGGAGAAAATGTAGTACCGGGTGTTATTGTTATAAGGAGAAAAGGTAGTACGCGGTTGAGTCTAAAACAAGTACAAAAATTAATTAGGTTGTTATAGTTATAAGGAATCCCATTTTTATTCTAGTGCTAGCCATTTCAGTCCTTTTTATATGAAAATTGGCCTCCAAGTCCCAATAATGTAAGAAAGGGGTGATACTAGGCCCTAGCCCCAAATGTACTCTCAGAATTCAGCTCGACGGTCTCACACTATATGAATGCAACAACACAAACATTACTTATAGCCAACCTATGCCCTCCACAAGCTCAACTAAACTATAGCTAGAAGCACAAGGAACCAATCCAAACCTGAGGGCAAAACCTAAAAGAAAATCCACACAATAACATTCTACTACTTCCAGAGTCACCTTACGGCTATCACGAGGAGAATACTAGGTCAAAGGCGTAGTATTACACCAAAGGTTGTCAGAAGAAAAGGGACGAAGCAGAATAGGAGAAACAGACAAGGGCCATCTTATCAACCTAGAATCCCAACCCACATATACTACTTAGCAAAATAATATAATCTATGTCCCCTGAGTAATCTCCATGGAGCCTACTTGTTGTCCTATAAATATCACATTGTAACTCCTGAATATCAACTCAACAAATAGCCAAAAACCTCAAACCGCTTCAAAAATGACGAAATAATGATCTACAGGTCAAGGAAAATCCAAAAATATAAATTATGCAGGGTTTCGGACCTGGCCGAAAATTGATCCTAAAATTGGCCCACTGGACCCGTTGGTCGGACCCGAAATGAACTTCGGCATAGGGTTTTCGGCATCATCCAAAAACCGTGGCCTAAAAATAAGCACAATCTGAGTGAGTGAAGGGCGTTAAATCGCCCGAAAAAGAATTGAAATACAATGTATAACTTAACAAAACATTACAAAAAAAAAAATAAGATTACGTACCGAGATTCAAACATAATTGCATTTTATTAGAATTGAGATAATACCCCAGAGAAATTAAATCAACCAAGGAGTGAAATTGAGTTCAATGCACCATAATCAGTCAAAATTCAGCTAACGATTGGGAAATTTACAAGAAATCGTTAGTCTTGATCAAGGTGAAAAATTGGTGGAAAACCACCATTTTTAATGGAATTCAAGAGAGAAGAAGCTTACCACAATGACGAAGAACCTGAGTTATGCAACCCATGCAAATCCCCACACTCCTATGGTGGTTTCCAACAAGAATTAGCATCTCAGGAGGGATTTAGAGTGAGAACAAGATTAAAGGAATTTCTGAAATTTGGAGGTTGAACACATTTATATTGTCAGGTCGCTGACCATCGCGATCGTGAGGATGAGAATTAATTTTCATCGAGATTGCGATAGTTAAGATCGTGATTGTGAGGAAGAAGGAAGTAGAAGCACGCGATCGCATGAAGGTTCTCCACGATCTTGATGAGGGTGAAAGATCACTTTTGCGATCGCATGACATATATTCGCGATTATAAAGAAAAAGGCAGGTTGCACTAGCTGCAGGTTTTGGCAGCAAGTTCAGCCAAAAAGAAAGGGATCTAAACACCAGTCAGAGTTCAAATTATGCAAATGAGATATGCACACACTCGAAATAATTTTCTAAACTCAATGACGTAGTTAAAATACGGATATAAGGTTGTTTCGTAGAAATGTTGACCTTGTCAACCCTTAGGCCTAAAAGCCAAAAACTCCAAACAACACCCAAAAAATGAGACAACAACCTCAGGAAGTGAACCAACACCCAACCTAACCCAAAGTCAGCATTCTTGAGCTAATGATGCAGTTGGATTTTTAACCCAATTCTCTGATCCTTGAATTTCGACCAAAGTCAAACATTCAAATGTTGGCCAACTAAAAACTCATAAAACAAGATAAAATCGCACCAAAAGCTCCTGAAACCAGACCAAGGGTCCAAGGTAGGCTAAAATCCACGTTTTGGAGATAACGGAACTACCAAAATTCAATTCTAAATTCATTTTGAAGGAAAGTTGACTGAATTCAATGAAGTCTTAAGTTTATGCTCTAAAACAAGCAAAGTGAGATAAATCTCAAATGAACCATTGGGGAGCCGGACTACCCTAGTAGGTCATAAATGACCTGAGGCAGCTATCGAAAAGCTATAGAATACAATATCATGTAATGCATATAAATGACCGTAAGGGTCATTACAACATCCACTTCTAAAAGGGATTTTCATCCTCGAAAGTCAAAAAAGAGTAGGAAAAATAAGAGAAAAAAGACTCCAACAGCTGCGGGTACTGTGTTCGTATCTCACTTTCAACCTCCCAGGTAGCCTCCTCAACCGGATGATGTCTCCACCGCACCTTAACTACTGGGATCTCCCTGAACCTCAACCTCCTAGCATTTCTGGCTAAAACCACTATTGTCTCCTTAACAATTGACACTCTCATCCAACTGAACTGAATCCCAATAGAGAACATGAGACTCATATGATATATATCGCCGCAACATCAAAATATGGAAAACTAGATAAATAGATGAATACATAAGAGGCAAGGTCAAACGGTAGGCAACATCTCTAACTCTCTCCAAAAGCTCAAATGGCCCAATATACCGGGGGTGAAGCTTTCCCCACCTACCGAACCTCATCACACAGTGCATAAAAAATACCTGCAAGAAGACTCTATCACCAACTCCAAACTCTAAGGCACAAAGTCTACTGCCCGTGGAGATCTTCTGCCTACTCAGTGCTGCCTGCAGTCTATCCTGAATCGTCTAAGCTTGGTTGATATAATCACATAGAAAGTCTATAGTTTGAACCCTATCCTCAAAATCATCGAACTAACTAACCAATAGGCGACTTGCACTTCCTAACACACAATGCCTCAAATGGTGCCATATGGATGCTGGAATGGTAGTTGTTATTATATGAAAACTCCGCTAAAGCCACATGTTGATCCC
>JBDJHY010060889.1:0-13872 GCA_039654485.1 Withania somnifera
AAAATAGGGTTGTTGTTCGGAGGATAAAAGAGAGAGATTGAGAGACTCAGAGAACATGAAATTAAATGAGAAAATAATGAGGGATTACTTTAATTTTCTTAGCCTTTTAATTCCTCAATTTTCTGACTATTTTTTCTCTTTAATTTTGGCCACCATTTGGCTTTATTTGGGCCGCAAAAGCTAAGTAGGTGATGCACCTACTTTTCCATTTAAGTTAGTCAAAAGTCCAAGTAGGTGACTTGCCTACGAGTCCATTTTAGTTGCTTGTTTTTAGCTCGGAAATATTAGGCCTTTGGCAGCCATTTTTCTCATTTTCCTTCACTTAAGTTGGACCTCTTATTGATCACTTAATATAGTCCTAAATTTGGTCCATTCATTCCTAAGTAGGTGGTGCACCTGCTTGTCACCTACTAGCTTAATTAAGTAAAGAAACACCCCACTTATTTTATCCCTTTTACTTTAAATTATCTCTTAATTCTAAAAGTTAAGTTAAAGTACACCCATACTATCTTGAGTTTAAAAACTTTCATCAATTACATAATGGAATGTGAGGGATGTTACATCCTCCCCCTTTTGGATCATTTGTCCTAGAATGAAGGGCATAGCTAATTGCCTGATTATCTTAGAATTTCATAGGAAAGTATTCTAGAGCTTCCCCTACATAGGGCTATTCATAATTTGTTGGCTAACCAAAAACACGTAAAGCCAAGGCCCACAGGGCACCCTAATAATTATTGAACATGAAATGATAATACTATGAATAAAACCCCTTTCTTGACTACGTAATTCAATAAAGACTATTTTGGTACATCATGGATTTCCTTGCTTCTTCATTGAACAAGTGGAATACATAAAATTAAGAAATTTAATATACTTGGATGCATGATATGTAAATGAGACATCACATGGAGAAATGCTAGTAGAACATAGATCATATAAGGGGAGCACACAGTCTAGGGTCCTTACATTGGTGTTTGGATTAAGGAGGGGTATTTAGGATCTCTATCATCTTATCTTCCCCAAGTAGCTTGTTCTATATTCTTGCTCTTTCTTCACACCTTATAAGAGGCTATTTCTTATATACTTAACTTCTTAACCAAAAAATGAAGAATGGTTATGAGGACTTCCTTAAATGACATATCTTTGGAGGCTTCAGTATTTTGAAAGGGGAATGATGGAGAATGGAACTTTCATAATTATTTTTAAAATGGACACATGAAGTCATAAGCTTCTCATCTAATTCTCTATATTAATAGGCTTAATATATTGGGGGCTCAACCACCTTTATTCTGTATCTTATGATGTTTTCCACAAATAAATCTTATAAGAACACATAGCGTGAAATTATAACGTTTTGCGTCGCACCTATGGATAGGGCATTATGCTAAGCCATTATCTATGAGTAAGGGTTGTGCTAAAATTCACATATATGCCTAACTTTTTCTTATTAACAACCCTACTTTATCATGATCTGAGTAAACTTCATTCCATCATTCTTAGTACTTAACTCAATATGCACAGGGAGGCACATATATATGGGCAAATAAGTCACATTGATCCTATATGACACATAATCAGATTAGCAAGAGGGCACTTAGCATATAAAAATGTGAACCTAATCTTGAATTATATATGAAAAATTAAGTCATAGAAACATGTGATTTATGTATAAGTGAACTATCGAGACATGTATGAAATGTGCATATGAACTACAAAGAAGCGTGTGAGAAAATGAATCATATGTGAGACAATGAACTATAAGACATATAACATGTAGGTAGAAAAATTGATAACTTATAATGTATGAGAGAGAGGGTGAACGGGTTGAACAATTAGACAAGATGAGTATGTAATGCATGAGTACCAAAGCTATGTAAATATGTAGAACATATAAGGAAGTGGACTATAAAACATAATGCCATGTAATAAAGTGAACAATAAAACACGAACCACGTTGAGTAAATAGCCTATATAGCATGGACAAATAGTAAATTAAGATGTGAATATGACTATACATGAAATATGAGAAAGTGAACATACGACACATGGGTAAATAAACTATAAAGCATGTAATGCTTAAGAAAATAGGATATGAAACATGTAACATATAATCAAACGGTCTATGAGGCATATAACATGTAGATAAGTTATTTTTCATACCTATAATCAGAGAATGAGTAACTTATAATTCATATAACCTATGAACCCCTAATGTATGGGTAAGAATCTACGATAAGTAACTGGGGAAATGTATAACATAGAGGGCAGGGTCCTATGAAACATATACATGCAAATTTTCCGGGAAACATGTAACATATGATAAAATAATCCACAAAGGGCATATGAATTATAAAAATATAAACTATAGAATATGTAGCGTATATAATTATATAAAAAACCAGAGAACTTGAAACTGGGAGACATCCTATAGTATACCTCTCCACTATATTGTGTAGGCATACAGCTAGTGCAAGATCACAGGTGAAATAGTTTTACTAATGCTCCTTACTCACCTCAAAACAAATGTACTTGACTTCCCCCCATGTTATTTACTCTTCTTAACCTCTTGAGAATCCTTTATATAGGTCTTTTAATCATTGGAGCTTGGTTGTCTTCTAGGTCAGTATAAATATTTCTAAACATGATAAAAAAGAGATCCTCAATAATTTATTTGCAGCAAGAAGTCTAGGTCCACCTTATCTCTATTGATGGCATAATGCATCATTATACTCGATATCTAGTACTTTATAAAGGTTTAAGTACGCAAATGAGTAGTTAAGCTCAACTCACTATAGAACATGAACTCTTATATATGGATAATAACATGTAAATATAGGTACTTATAAGCTTATATCCTATTTTATAATTTTTGGGAGTTAGACACTTTAGGATTAACTAGATAGGTCCATCCACGCTAACGAATTTTGTTTTCCATAACAAGTGAGGGTGCTCCAAATCTTTCCCTTGTAAGAGAGCAAATAAGAAGAACTGTTATATAATTAACTGTCTTCTCCCTTAGTCGAGCTATGATTAATAAGTTACAATAAGTATGTATTAAGTGAACCCCATAGTATCTAAATTCAATTGATGGAAGTATATGAATATGCATAATGTTCCACTTCTTAATTGTACTAATGACTAGTTTAACTAGCTCGGTGCAATTTCTGTCTAAATGACCTTTCAATTGTCATCCTTATTTTTGTAATTGTCAAAACTAAGTATTAAGACTTGCATTGATACTAAAATGACTTATATATCTAACAAAAGTTCTAAAAGTTGTTTGTGAGGTACTTTCGGCGCGCCTTTATAACTTGTTAGGGTTGAAAAATTGATATATTTCTTTCCTCACACAATTAGGAAACACTCTTCATAACAAGGACACTACCTATGTGAATCCTTTATAGTATCTCCTAAAACTTACGACATCCATATTACTATATCCAAGGATTTTTATATATCCCATCTCTCCCTCACTAGATAATCTATATACATACTCGACCTATATCATTCAAGTGTCATTCATACATGCTCCATATCTAACAAATACCCCTTTAGTTATAAATCACTAGCTTTATGCATCTAATCCCACTATCAATATCCTAAATGATCATAACTTAAGTCTAAATAGTTAAAAATTTTCAACCTTAATCTTTAGTTAGTACTAATCCTCTATATCCAAAACATAAGTCACAGTAAGAAATAGTTATACATATACTTTTATATAGAATAATTAAATGCTTATCCTCAGGTTTTCTAACCATAAAAGGATCATCCATGTTATTATTACCTATTCAGGATGATCATGCACACATATGTTGTAAAACATAACTACTATTACATTTAGGATGATATCTGCTAAGCATTTAGGACAAATTGATAAACTAGGGGGTGCTTTGAATGAACGAATCTTGTAGGATTTCCAAGAAATTCTTCAATTTCTTCCAAAAGTAAATGACTGATCATCTGCTTCTCACATTTCGTGAATATAGTAACTACTATTGTATTGATATATTCAACTACCAGACCGAGCTATGCCTTATCCTTTCAATTAACATAAAGCTAGTTCAATAACTTCTGTTTCTAACACATATGTATTACTGAAGATTCCACATATGTTACTGATGAAATAATAAATATCTAATTCAAGAACAGATCATCTCCTCCTAACAAGTTATACTAGAAAATGTTGCATCCCATCTCTGTGGCTAGGTAATCATTTATCATGTAAGTATATAAATAATCTTGTTATATCTTGCTCAAATAAACCAAAGTGAGACAAATAGTAATAATGTAGCTTTCGGTGCAAATAAAACAACAACCTTTATAATATCTTCTATTGTGTGCCAAGGGGGTTAGACTAAATCAACTAACCCTAGCTGAATATTAATGACTTGAGACCCCTCTCTATAAGTTTCTTCTTGGGAAATATTGGTACTGACCCTTTGGATACTTTTTCCCTTAGCAATAGTAGGTATAATATGGTTAACATAAATAAGAGTGCAAGTGGAAATAGGTTCCTTAACGTTTCTCTATCACACGATCTATATAATAAAAGAAAATTACAATTCCTAAATGTACAAGCAACAAATATGGCACGCAATACATTGATAATTAAGGCTCTACCAGACATGACTTTGTATACGTATGAGGATGAATTTCTTTGATACCACTTTTATCATTCCCCAATCATTTCTATAAGAACACATGCTATACAAATGATCCATGAATAAATGAATGACCATGAACATATAATTTTCTAATAAGAAGCATATATATACAAGACCAACCAATTGGCCAAACCTATACAAATGACAAGTGAAACCAAAATACTCATGACAAGTGAAACCATGAATACACATAAAAACTTTACAGTGTCTAAAAAGCCTCTAATAGAATCCATGACTTTACAACTTTCAAAATATAAGCTAAAGACTCGGTAAAGCCTTGAATCAACCTGAATCTCAATAACATTCATTGAGTATCCTGTGCTTTTATTAGAGGAATCTACTAACCGAGTACTTGTGCCTATAGCATGAAAGTAGCATCCCCGTGAGGGACGTCAATAAAAAAATGTAATTAATATGTAAGGCATGAAATAATCATGAAAACAATATCTTAATAAAGTCAGATAATAATATATAAATATGTAGCTAAGGATGAAAAACCACTTTTACTTATGCTTTTGGAATCATGTACTTTAATACCTTTCTTTACTTACTTTTAATTTTTATATAATCTTTGTAATATATGTATTACAATGATCAGCTAATCAATCGTAAAAGAGGATGACCTATACTAGGCATTTTACTAAGATACGGTTCTCGTAGATACACAAATTCGGATAGGCCCATGCTAGGCTTTGTTTTCTCTCCTGAGATACCACTAGTAATATTAGGATCGACCCATGCTAGGTGTTTCTTCCTCACCCAGGATACCACCCAAAGTCCATAAATTTGTATTGGCCCATGCTAGGTGTTTCTTCCTCACCCAGGATACCGCCAAAAGTCCATAAATTTGAATTGGCCCATGATAGGCTTTTTCCCTTGAGCTACCACCCATATATAATAATATTTGCTTTACTTCACCTCTTTATTCTCAGAGATTGTTATTTAGGTGGCCATAATATTACTGAGATTTTATCAATACAAACTAGTAGTAAGAATATATGAATAATAACTCAAGAAAATAATGATGATGTAGGAATAATGGTGACTACAATGTAAGGCTTAGGAGCTCAAATGACACAATAAATACTTTGATGTTTCCAATGGGAGAATAAGTATATATCAAGTGAAGGTATATAAATCAATCCAAAAGATAAGCACTCTAAACGGTTGATACATTAGCTATACCCTTAGTGATAAGCTATATTAACTAAAATGGGTGATTGATGTGGGAACTAGTGAAGCTTATGGGTAGATTCAATTTAATGAAAGTACATATTCGAAGTAAGGAGATGCAAACTTTAAAATAGAACAAGTAAGGATCCTATGAGATAACATTATGGACTACGACAATGGGAGTAACATCTAATGAAGGGGACATGCAAACTTATGATCAAATAGAAAATTGTATCAAATTGCAAGTAAATGGCCAAATTGCATACCTAACATGTGAACACACTTGATATGTGTAATCTAGGATCATATTGACTCATATAAGCAAGTGACAAGGGTTTATTCCTCAATGGAGAATGAGTTTTAAACCTTACATACTACTACTTGGAAGAGTAGCTACGCAGATTTAATAATACAATATTTCCAAGTATCCCAGTACAATAAAAGTGGGGACAAGACCATTAGACACATTAGAGTTTGCAGTCTTCCATGATATTTAATTTTTAATGAAAAGACCTTAGAGATCTTACTTTGTAATATAAGTGCTAGGATCATCCAAAGAAGGTAGAATCAAGTAGCCTTACACACTTTATTTTCTAACCAACGCGACAACAAGAATCCAACCTTTACTTTAAGGTGTTAATAGACAATATGAATATATTATAATATATGATTATAAGCTAATAATAATATAGGTCTTCAAAAATAGTAGCTAAGTACTTGATGGGCAGTTAGACCGTCCAACCACAAAACACTTGCTGTATCACCACACTCTTCATTTTTGTCCCTAATAACATTGCCCAATTATTTATTAATGTCATCCAAGACTTCCCAAACTTCTCAATGTAACAATACATCCCAAACATTACAACATAACTAAAAAAATCAAACTCACTACTTTCAGTCACCACCCTATGAGTTCCACTAAACAAGTACGTCTAGGATGCTTAAATGAGCTCCTTATTAGAGATTTAGGCAGCACCTTACCTTGGTTGTATTAGTGTGCTATGTTTTACATCAATTAATCCTCTTTTACCCTTCTATAGTCAACTAAACTGGGATAGGAATACTAGAATAAGTGCTACATGAAAATAGGATAGGAACCAAACTTATAAGATGAAATTCTTACCTTAATCCTTGGAAGAGAGAGGCAGTACCTTGGTTGCCAACACCTAGATCTTTAATACCCTTGAAAAACTGTCTAATTTACTTAAAACTAAGGAGGATATAAAGTGATGTTATGGGCTACTTTGCAGAAAACAAGTTGAAGAATACTTAGAACCCTAATGGAAAAATAGGGTTATTGTTTAGAGGGTAAAAGAGAGGTTGAGAGACTTAAAGAGCCTGGAATTAAATTAGAAATTAATGAGGGATCACTTCATATTTCTTGTCCTTTTAATATCTCAATTTTCTGAATCTTTTTTTATCTTTATTTCGAACCACCATTTGGCTTTGTTTAGGCCGCAAATGTTAAGTAGGTGATGCACCTACTTTTCCATTCAAGCTGGTCACAAGTCCAAATAGGTGACACACCTACTAGTACATTTCAATTACTCCTTTTTGGTCTTGGAAATATTAGGAATTGGCCATCATTTTTCTCATTTTCCTTCACTTATGTTGGGCCTCTAATTGATCGCTTAATATAGGACTAAATTTAGTCCATTCAGCCTAAGTAGGGGGTGCACCTACTTGTCACCTACTATCTTAATTAAGTAAATAAATAACCTCACTTATTTGATATATTTTACTTCAAATTTACACTTATTTACAAATTTTAAGATAAAGTACATCCATACTATCCTTAGTTCAAAAGCTTTCATCAATTCATATACGTAACAGAATATGCGAGATGTTACAAATTGATGATTTGTGTAGGTTTCACCATTTGAGTTCAAAAATAAATAATGTAAAATGAGATGTTTTGACACTGACTATTATAATAAGCTACAAATACATTTGGTGATGTATAGAGAGTATATGCTTATGGTGTGAAAAATTTTGTGAGTTGATTGAGGATTTTCCTCTAAGATTTAGCATGAATATGTGATTTTTAAGTATTGGTTGAAGCATGGAATTTGAGGGTTTGTATATATTTGATATTAATTTTTGATTCAGTAGCTTCATCTCAACAAGAAAGTACTATCAAATTTTGAATTTTGTGCCATCAGCCTTAGGTAAGGTCAATTGCTAGTATACAGGGAGATTCATAGTAAATAGAGGCTTTTCTCTAGGAAGAGAGGAGTTATGATTCAGCGTTTCAGAGGATGGAAAAGTATTTTCTAAATATTTTGGTGCAAGTGACGATATTAAGAAGTATGATTAAAGGATCAGTGAGGTCACAATATTCTCCCAGTTAGATCTGAGGTAGAGACTTCTGACATGGATAATATAGATATGGTTTTGGGTTTCCCTATTTTACATAATAGATTTAATATTTATCTTTTATTTATATATGTACTTTGCATTTGCCTTTGTTATGACATTCAACTTATGCTTGCAGTTATTCGTGCGTCTACCCTGTGAGTATTTCTTTAGTGGTGGATGTGAGGTATCGACCTTATGTTTATAATCCATTAGGTTATGGTATGTGAGTAGACTTGACCTTCGTATGGGTTCTGCTAAGTGAGGAGTTAGTCGTTTCATGATTTTTTGTTAGGATCCCGTTAACAGACTATGGTGAATGCGTTGGGTTTTGATAAATCATGTTTGTTTATAACTATATTTAGATCGAGCAAGCATTGTGTACAGAGAGGGTTCAAGGTTATGGAAATTCGATAATTGGGGAGTTTGGTATTGGGCACTAGAAATGCAGTGTTATGGGTAAATTAGAAGAGGATATTAGCGGTTAGAATGAAGGTACCTTGCACTATATAATAAATAATGTGAGAGGAAAGCTCAGGTTACGAAATCGGAGGCACTATGAATGGGATATTTTCTTGGAAGTGATTGTGTAATCCTACTATAGGAATCTTAGAGATGATATTTAACGGAATTTAGATGATTGCCCGAGAGTTATCTGCATTAAGACTGTTAGGCATTATGGGATAGGATTCACTACTTTCCCAGATATTGGATGATTCACACCATAAGGGTTGCTTTGTTGGTTGAGTTCGTCTCTGTGGAGTTTGATACGTTAGTATTGTTGTATGTGGGAACCGGGCAATCTACTAGTTACCTTCTTGCTAAGTGGTCGAGGAAGTGTAAGATATCTTAGATTCCTCGTCAACAGTAGTGGTACTCATTTGGGTATTGTGTACATAACTTCGAACTCTTGTGACATTGTTCGGTTGAGGGAAAGTTTACTTGTTAGGTTGTATATGTGGTCTCCCTTGCGATTATGGTTGTCTACAGGTTTGTGCTATTGATTATAACTTATCAATACCCGTAATTGATTTATAGTAGTGGATCAATTACATCGACCCTTTGGATTGCCTTGGCAAGGTCTGATGTGTAGAGTAGTCTATTCGCAATAAAGTATGATCAAGGTTGTCGTTAACTTCGGGCATCGCCAAGTTTCTGGTGTTTTTGGCAGGTTATGCGTGTAGTGGTAGTAGTGAAACACAAGTGGTGTTGGTCGCTCCTCTCAATGTTTAATATTCCATTGGTGCGTCATTGGCTAATTTTTTTATCGGTTGAAAGTGGTGTATACACGTAAATTTGACCCTCCTCGAGCTTCATAACCTTTCTAAAGGATATATTTTCTATTTTATATTATTTAGGCACTTTAATTTTGTGTTTTCTTTTATATTTAGTAATTTTATTTCATGTTTTATATTTAGTAATTTTATTTCATGTTTTACTGCAAATTTAGTTAGGTCCATTTCTCACTCTATTTTAGTTTTGTATTTTCCTTGAATATGGTTTTAATGGTATGTTTGGTGATTATTACTTCGTGGATTAATTATTGTTGGTTGTCTATTTAATTCGTAATATGTTGAGTTCATTACGAATTCATGTTGTTGCGTCACTGGTCATCAAGCTATTTCCCTTATTAGTAACGATTTTTTAGGAATAGATAAATGAACCATTCAAGTAGTATTTAGGTTCTTAAGCTTCTGGGTATCATGTGTTATTATAATTGACATAATATAAATTGTTTAGAATAATAAATCAAGTGGTGGAGTTGAAATTTGAGTCTAAAAAATTTAACTAATAATAAAATTTGGGGTCTGAAAGTATAAGGTTGATCCAGTTTAGATTCACTATTTTACTTTTTAATTCGTTTAAATTTGAAAGTTTAATATTGTTTAACACTAGATGACGTCGGATCGAGTAGGCAATTAGGTGTTAGTTGTGATTTGAATTGATTGCTTTTATTTGGTTTATTTTATTTTTCTTAGAAGTATCACATGTATTCATTCTCGAGTGGGATGTCCCAAAGGACAATATTAAAGATCTAAGGAGCCGAAGGAGGAAATATAAATTAAAGTCAGTTTTTGTATTTTTATTTTTCTATTTGCAGCGTAATAATTCAGATATTTAGACTCTATTTTGATTGTTTTTGGTAATTTTGTATGTTCTTATGTGTTTAGTTATATGTGTTTTATTTTAATCGCCTGAATAATTTTGTGCTAAAATCATGGGATCGAGGGTGCCTTACGCCTTCCAATCGATCAACATAATTTCTTTACCGAAATCTCTGTCGCAATCAATTTTAGAGTCAATTTGTTTTTAAAAGGGATTTGAACCGATGACTTGACACACCATAACTCAATTGTAGAGTGGCGACTCTTGAAAAAAATAAGTCTCTTTTGAAACATTTTCTTATTTTCAGTTACTTTTTAATAAAATTCTTTTGAAAACCTTAAATTGTAAATATTATTAAGTTTTTGGTTTGAAAAAGGGTGTGACATCTCTGGCGACTCCAATGGGGATTTTTTTTTAAAAAAAGAAATCTAGCTTTAGACTTGACTGGTATTGGCTTATTAAGGATTTTATAATGACTACTTTTTTTTTTGTTATTATTTGTTTTTTGTGTGTTTTTTGTTTATCGTTTTTCTATGTGTTACCGCTTTAATAAATATCATCTATATATACAATCGAGTTATTTTTTTCACAACAAATCTCGGAGTACGTTGTAAGCGTACACGAAATTTTTGTTGAGTCACCTATATCTTAGGAGGGGTGGCGTGGGAGCGTAAAATGGAAGGATAGCTAGAGAAGTCGTTATTGACTATGTGCTGCCGCGAATAGCCTCATTATTAAATCTTTAGCGTAGATCAGCCTCTAGGTCATACTTATTTGCATCATATTTCTAGACTTAGTAGGATCCGGTATCTTATATCGTGTCCCTTTGTAGGTGATTGTCCCAAAAGATGTCGAACTGGGCTTGTGGCTCAAATAGATGTTGAAGCATCCCTACTTGCTATGTTTTCATCTTGAAGGTAAAAAGGTCATTTAGCGGATTGATTTTTTAACATGGGTGTTCGATGAAAGTCGAGGAAGGAGAATTTTAAAAAATTGAAAAACAAAGTGAAAAAGAAAAAGAAGTTTTCTTGTTTTTAGGATTTCTTAAAGTTATTTTGTTTTGGAAAACAAAAATTCACAAGATTTTATTTTTCTTATTGTTTATTAAGAAGAAGAAAAAAGTTCAAGAATTTTTTTTTCATATGTCATTTTAGCTCATCACTTTAGTAAAAACAAAAATCAAAATGATTTTCTATTTTCTTTAGAGTTTGCATTCATTACCTGTCATTAGTTCTCGTTTTTAACAAAGCTTTACGAACTAAGCACACTTGATTCTCCACTTTTAGAGTGAGATACGTAGGCGGACCTCATCGGATTCGGTGGTCTTTATTCAAAAACTAAAATTGGTCTTTATTTAGAATTTAATAATTTCCATAATCCTTTTTTAAAATCCAAAAAAAAAAGAGTCGGTCTTTTAGTCCATATTTATTTGTCCACATTTTTATAAAATTGCATGAACTACGGGCATTTGATTCTAATCCTTTGGGGTGAAATACATAGGCAACCCTTCTTAGATTCAGTGATTTTTGTGCAAAAAATTCAAAAAAGAAATTCTTGATGCTCATCTAAAAAACAAAATTTAGTCATTTCGCGAGTTCTCAATGATCTGTAATCAAGGCCAGGCACCTGTACTCGAATTGCATATAGTGTTGTAGTATGAGTACAAGCTGTCGAAGCAATCCATACCCAGTAGGCTTTGAGGGCCCACTAGGGACATAAAAATAAATAAATAATAAATAACGGAAGACTTAAATGAAGTCACATAATCAAATAAGTACACCAGGGAAGCTAGCTACTCAAATAGGGATCAAGCAACAAGTACACTATATATTGCTAGGTAGTCACATATTAGAACTTCAGTCAATGAAGGAAAACGTACCTAGAATTTGTGCAACAGTATATGTTAATAATAACAAAAATAGTTAGTAGTCAAAAGAAGACAAGAAGAGAAATGAACGGTATATCGGTAACCTCAAGTAAGGGATGAATAAGTGAACAATGATATAACTCATAATATCCCACATAACACGAATATCAAGAAACCAATGAGAAAAACTAAGCAGTGATAATAATACTAAAGTAATGCATATCAATGTTGTCAAAACCCCCACAAAGAAGCGCAACGTACATAGGAAACACACTCACCATAGGCTTTACATCTCAATCAGGGTACACTGAAGAAGACAAGTGCAGAAAAATAAATACAATCATATGAAGTAACCAGTCTTATGTATGCATCCCCTCCGGTACCCGTAGGCGTACCCGTAGGCCCAACACACCAAACCCATGAAAGGCTACCCTAGATATTCCTGTTATATGTCTTCTCCGTCCTATACCCCCTCTATACCGCCGAAGCCCGGAGAAAAGGTTCATGGAGGTATGTCACCACGTACAACCTCTAACATCATCATAACCTCATATCCATAATCAAAGAGCCTCAAGGGTCTCATAGTCTAGCAACAAAAGTATCATTCGATAACATCATCAGGCTGTACTCGGAAAGTCATGGCGTGGAACGCCTGTATATCATATTATCACGAAAATTCCTCAAGGGAACTATATCGAAAATCCTCTGAATATGTGATAGTTTTGGAAATCTATACTCACAGTCGTATGACAACGGACTCAAGTGCCAGTGGTTGTACTCACTGCCGAGCGAATCCGGTCTTAAGTCCCAGCATTTTAAGTCAAATAGTATTTCCCGGTGCCAGGGTGTAAAGCCTGGGCTAAAATAAGTAAAAATAGTATTACTGAGTGCTCAATAAAATGTCGAGTTTAAAATAGTTAAGAAGTCATTTACTTATATTATTATTAGAATATTACAATTCATTGGTTTATATCCTTATCTGTCATTACCACTAAAACCAGTCTCTAGCCTTCATGGCTCAATAATTAGGTGGTGATACTGGCCCATCCCTAATGCACTCTCATCAGAGCCAAAGGCCAACCTCTTATGTAATGAGTGCACAACATAACAACATATAAATATAATAGGTATCACTAGACAACTCCTAAGTCACAGGCACCATATAAATGCGGATGCCAAAATATATATATCAATAAGGGAACGAACAATAGAATGGTATAGGATCACTATAATCACCTAGCTACCCAACCACAGATGCTATTTAGTACAATTATTTAAGCTATAATCCTAGAGATAGCCCCACGGAGGCTACCTGTCGTCCAACGATTAAGCATTGCAAGCTTACAAATATTACTCTGATTGCTATCGAACGATCTCCAAATTCTTTGAAAGTTGTGTAAAAGTATTCTATATGTCAATACTAATCTAACAGTATAATTTATGTTAAGTTTTGAACTGGCCCAAAATCGGGCCTAAATTAGGCCTGTAAGACCCGCTCGACGAAACTGAAAATAAACTTTATCATGAGGTTCCCAATGTTATTAGGAAATCGTGCTCCAAATTAAGCATAATTTGAGTGCGGGAAGGGCTCCAAAATAGCTCAGTCAGATTTGACTATAACGAGGTCAAAGATGCAATATTTATAGGATTAAGTGTTGGAATTCGGTGAATTAATGATACGAAAAGCAAAATATACTCAGG
>JBDJHY010060999.1:0-13872 GCA_039654485.1 Withania somnifera
TGAACTTTTAAGATATTCTAAAAAAATTTAGTCTCGTGTTGCACTTTTTGATATGATCTTCAGTTTTATCTGCTGAAAAATTATTTTCCTCTTCAGAATTTTTGAGATCCTCTAAAAATTGTCCCAGTTTCTATTGTAAAATGAAATAAAAATCTTACGGTGAATATGACCAAAATGGTATGGCACCTACATTGCCGTTGAAGCAAGAATCAGGTCATACATAGTTCAAACTTGCGATAAGAAAATTGGAGATTGAATCGGCTGGAGTGACAATAGGTAACCCAAAAAATAGAAAATAGAAAACATTGAGCTTTATGTTCAAAGATAATATACGTATTAAAAATAATTAAATAAAGATGAACGAAATAAATCACATAACATTTAACATATAAACAATGTATAATGTGACCTTTTTTGCCAAAGGTAGGTCTAACAAACTTTGAAGGATACGCATGTCATTTTGTAAGACATTTAGTTTCCCTAAAAAGATATTATATACAAATTAATGATAATTAAAATGAGGATAAAAATAAGGGAAAGTGCATATAAATAAATATTGAGTCCCACATAGGGGTACAATCTAAACTAAACTGCATTGGTGGTTCTTTGTCTGTGAACACCTTAGATTTCTTGAATTTTTTAACGCATTTTGGATAGAAATCTTCTCTAATTTCAATTAAAGAAATTATTTATAAAATAATAAAGTTCTAACCTCAGCGATGATGGTCCATACAATTCGACATACATATCCTTTAATTTATCAAATAATATGATAATTGTCTTTTATTGACCGTAGGCTAATTAGACGCAAGGTGGTTTTCTAATGGGCCCGATGTCTCTTGAATATTTGTTCAACTTATGCTAAAATGCCTAATTTAAAAGGATTTGACCTTAGTCTATCCTAGTTATACTAAAATGACTTTTGAAATAAGCGGTGACCTAGATGGACTACCCGGACTGGATTCCATGACAATCATTGACTGCAGGACGAATCAAAAGTCTTGCCAAATTCAAACATGAGATTATTCCTCCAAAATAAATAGTCGCGGGAACGTGCACCGTCCTCTATGAGATTTTAAAGAAAATCGATGCCAAATGGAGGGAAAAAACCATGATTGCAATAAGAGTTTAGAGTAATTTAGAATTTAGGCACATAATTCACAAAAAGATATAAAATACACAATATAAAAAATAAATAACAGAATATACAAGATATTTATAAACCAAATAAAGAATTGTAATATTTGCAAAAACAACTATATATATTATAAAAACACCTCCTAAATTGGGAATATAATTATATAATGATTAAAACCTTGAAAATCCCCAACAAAGTTGCCTCTTTTTGATATCCCTATTTTCACTATAAAGCGCGATCTTTGGACTCAAAAAATAATTTATTAAATTATCTAAATATAAAGAAATTTAGTAAAATCAGAAAATCGTTGTTGAAAGGTGATTTTTAAGAAATGTCTTTTATCTGAAAATCAGAGTCTAGGTAAAGGTTCAAGTTATTTTGAAGGGAATGGGTTAGACATCCTTCAAAATACACAATTGTGGGTCCCAACTGAAATTATTTTTCAATTAAGAAGAAATTTTGAAGGGAATGGGTTAGACATCCTTCAAAATACACAATTGTGGGTCCCAATTGAAATTATTTTTCAATTAAGAAGAAAATAAAAAGCATGTAAGCAAGTATAAATAAAATAAAAATAAATGTACAACCTAACATTTGTCTATCGTTAAAAAATTAATTCAAAGAATAAAAGTGAATAAACACTAAATCTCAACTTCGATTCTTTTGAATTAGACAAAAGACTCTCCAAAATTCAAGAATTCAACAAAAAATTAATGATACAGTCTAGTATTTGCCTATCATTAGCCAAAATAAATAAGTGTAAACTACATATTCAAATAACTTCAAATTTATTTCGATTACAACAATTGATAAAACAACAACAACAAAGAAAAAAAATAAAATAAAATAAACTTCGTCTTTTATACATTAAAGGTCTTGGAAATCTATGAGAAATTTCTTCATTGACCAAGATAGCAATCAACACTTGACATAAAATAATTGAAACTTCAAAAGTATGGATTATTATAGCTTGAAAAATATAAACAAACCATAATAGAAAATATTAATTAACTTTAACTTGAAAAATATAAATAAATGTAACTTGAAAAATAACTCCGTCTTTATATGAGTGAAGGCCTCGAAAAATCAACGGAGAAGTTTTGTCCTTAGCCAAGTAAATAATTAACACTTAATAAATAAAATAATTGAATTTAATTAAAAGTTCGCCTTTTAAAACGGGGAGGTCTCGAAAGCCCAATGGAGAGACATTTCAATTGGCTAAGTATTGGCTATTTGATAAAAACTAATTAAACTTAAAATAAATAGTGAGAGCCAAAAAATTCCAAAGTAACATTTACTAATGCCAAAATAAAGCAATATCTAAACAACAAAATCACTGTAAAAGTCATTAAAAGACAAAAAAAACCACTCAGATTAACCAAAAAAGTGAAAATAAGCAACAAAATAATAATAATAATAATAATAGTGAATAGTTAACAATTATTGAATAATATAAAAGATTCCCCAGCTAAAATGGAAGGTTCACAAAATGCTAAAAATGGAAATTGCTAAAAGTGGAAGGTTAGGTTTTCTTCCAACTATTTTCTTAACAATCTAAAGGCTATTGATAGCCAACACTAGTGGCCACATGGCCGCTCTTACATTTCATTAGTCACCTTATAGGTGACACAAAGCATTACTCTTCTTTGCATAATGACAAAGTGACTCCAAATACAATGAGACATGGATATTCATTCTTATCCATAATAACAATATAATAATTACACTAGAGAAGGCCCAACTTGAACCAGTAAACTAAAAAAAGTGATAAATGTTTATAGGAACTTTAAATTCATAAAATAATAGACAAAAAACATAAATATCATACATCAACACAAGTAATGAATAAAAACAACAAAAACTTTAAGATATTATCGTTCAAGAATTTTACCCAAAATCAAGGGAAAATGGTGTAGCTCACCGCCGTCGGTGTTTAATTTTCTAGTCACAATGAGAGGACTCTGTCATGATCCAAAATTCATGTCATGATGTTGTCTACAACCCTCTAGTAGACAATCCTAACCCTACAACCCGGAGCTATGCTCAATGGTCTATAAACACTCGAATCATCCATCTTAGCGGAAAGCATAAGGCAGAAACATAAAAAACAGAAGCAAAAGAAATACATATACAACCCAAATCCCAAAACCTGGTGTCAATGGCACATTGATCTACTATACAGAGTATCCAAAAGATAAATATACAAAGAAACTCCTCCAAAAATAATAAAACACAAGGCCTACTATAAATAGAATAAAGCAAGCTGGAAATCAAGGAAACCATGGTCTGCTCGGACTGCAAAGCTCACTGTAATCTCCGCAACCAGTTGTATATACTCCGCACAATCATGGTATCTCAGAAAATCCTTGTTGATATCTGCACCACAAAAACGATATTACCAAACAAGGTACCCAATAGGAATCATAGGCCGACTAGGCAAAATAAAATAAAGTAATAAAGGTGAGGAAGTAAAACTAGTCATTGATAGTAGGAAAGCGGTAAAAATAATAGATATGTGGAAGGATAAGATATCATGAGTATAAGTACAAATTTACAGGAAACTAAAACATTGTGAACACGATCGAGAGTGACAAGTATCCAAAAACTCAAAATAGAGGTAAGAAAATATACTTGTGCTCTAATTAAGATAAGACCCAACTAACCATCATGCTGGCCAAGAACTGAACATCCCGATCCAATATCCTCTCAAAAATAATAACCACAACTAGGCTACCCAAACTCACCACCTTCCAAGTAAAGGCATCGGCAACCACATTAGCCTTGCTCGGATGGTAGAGAATACTCAAATCGTAGTCTTTCAGGAGCTCAACCCATCTCTGTTTCCTCAAGTTAAGCTCCTTCTAACTCAAAATATAATGCAAGATGAGGTGATCTATGAAAATCTCGCAATGGACCCCATATAGGTAGTGCCTCCAGATCTTAAGAGAAAAAACTACCACCGCCAACTCCAAGTCATGGATGGGGTAGTTACGCTCGTGATCCTTCAGCTTCCTCGATGCATAAGCTATAACATGGCCCTGCTGCATCAAAACATAACTCAATTTGACACCCAAAGCATCACAATATACTGTAAACAGTTGACCCTCAACTGGTAATACAAGAACTTGGGTGGTAGTCAGAAACTCCTTCAGCCTCAGAAAGCTAGACTCACACTTAGCTGACATTGGAAGGGCACATCCTTCCGTGCCAGTTTAGTCAGTAGGGCTACAATAAAGGAGAACCCCTAAATGAAACGATGATAGTACCCATCCAACCCAAGGAAACTATGAATCTCTGTGACGAAAGTAGGTCGAGGTTAATCACAACTGCAACTATCTTAGCCGGATCGACACTAATATCGGCACCTGACACCACATGGCATAGAAAAGAGAGAGTCTAGCCAAAACTCACACTTCAAGAACATAGCATAGAGTCACTCATTTCTCAAAATCTACAATACAACTCTTAGGTTCTCCACGTGGTCGACTCGACTCCTCGAGTAAACCAGTAAATCATCTATGAAAATAATCACAAAGGAGTCCAAGTAAGGACAGAATACGCGATTCATCAAGTCCATGAAGGATTTGGGGGCATTTTTTAGTCCAAACACATCACCAGGAACTCATAATGCCCATATCGGGTCCAAAAAGTTGTCTTCGAGACATCCTCGACCTGAATCCTCAACAGGTGGTAGCCAAACCTCAAATTAATATTAGAGAACACCTTGGCTCCCTAAAGTTGATAAAAAAATCATTAATATGCGACAGAGGATACTTATTATTACCGGTTACCTTGATCGAAAAAATCGATACACATCCGTAGAAAGCCATCTTTTTATTTACATACAACATCGGTGCACCCCACGCCAATACACTCGGATGGATGAAACCCCTGTTAAGAAAATCCTGCAACTAAATACTTAACTCATAAAGCTAAGTCGGTGCCATAAGATATGGAAGAATTAAAATGGGCCTGGTTCCCAGCTCAACCTCAATAGTGAAGTTTGTTTTCTACTCTAGTGGGAGGCCATGCAAATTGAAACAACCCAAAATTCAGGTCATGATGGCATCTACAACTCTCCAGTAGACAAGCCTAATCCTAAAGCCTAAGCTACATGTACTGAACTACAAACACCCTAATCTACTAACATAGTAGAAAAGAATAAGAAGAAAAATAAAAGAATGAAAGAAGAGGAAATGCATATACAACCCAAATCCCAAAACCTAGTGTCAATAGAATATCCAGCTACTATAAAGAGTTTCAAAAGGATAAATATACAAAGAAACACCTACAAAAGTAATATAACATAGGCCCTGCTATAGACAAAATAAAGATGGATAGAGATCAAGAAAACCACGGTTGCCTCGGTCAATAAATCTTATAGTAATCTCCATAATTATATATATCTTTGATAACCCCTACCAGTATCTACACCATGAGAATGGTATAGAAGTGCAACATGAGTACAAAACAAGGTACCCAGTAGGCATAATAGGTCGACCAGGCTAAAATAAAATGCAAGTAATATAAGAAAGAAAGTAAAATAGATCAATGATAGTAGGAAAGCAGTAAAACTAATAGATATGAAAAAGGATAAGATACTGAGAGTGTAAGTACATATCTAAAGAAAACTAAAACATGGTGAGCATGATCAGGAGTGACCATTACACAAAAACCCAAAATCGAGGTAATGGAGCATACCTGTGCTCTAGCTAATCTAATACCTAACTAACCATAAGGATATATATATACACTATGAATAAAGGATCGAATGGTAGAATATAGTTAAGTATGGAACAAAAATTAAGCACATAAAACCTAGTTGGCACCCCATCCCATTGGTAAGTAGAAACAACACAAAAAAAACCCACCGTGACTCCCCCTTAATCCAAGTGAGCACAAACAATATGAAGGTAAAACACGGGGTACAGGAAAGTAAAATTGGGCAATATCATATAGCTTCAACACCACACCATCTTCTCAATAAGTGCTAATCTCGGGGCCTATGTGACTCCGAAGACCACGCCTCACACTCAAGAGCAAGATCAAAGCCCAAACGGTGCCAAACATAGGGTCCACTCTACGACATATTATACTCAGGGGGCCTCTGTGACTCTGAGGACCGCACATCACAATCGAGTACAAGGTCTAAGCCCAATCAGTACCTCATCTGTGCCATAGTCAGGGTACGTTCCATGAAAGACCACGCCTATAAATCAAACACATAGTTCAACCCCTGTAAACACCAGCCACATCAACCAAATCAATAATATACCAATTCCTGATCATGGTACAACAACCACAATACTCAAAATAATAGGAACAGGACACAACCGGAGTCTACGATCGGCTAAAGGCCACCAACTAAGAGATAAACTCATCACACTCATCACATGATAACTCAAATAGTCTCCCAAAGTCTGTAGCCCCTACGCGATAAGGCTAGGACCGGGGCATACAATCCTTTACCCTCTATGGCCTATCACGGGCCCCCAAGAACCAATAAAGATTTCACAATCAACTAAACTACAACAATCATCCTAAGACCTAACCAACACTACTGGGCATATCAAAGGAATAAAATAATAGCCCAATCTATAATACATGTAAATAAATCTAGCCTACCTGGGCGGTGGGGATAGTCCTTAAAAGATGCACACCGTAGTTCGAAATCTCCTTCTGTTGAAGTCACTCAAAACTATAAAATTACGATTCCAGGGGTTAAAATATGAAGAATAAAACCCATATTGCAATTATAAAATTGGGTTCGAGGCACAAAATAAGCCTGCGGGCTCCACGACATGGAAATTAAACTAAAAATACCAGTACAAAAGGCTTAGCTCAAGGAATATATGATTCAATTTTAATTTTGGATGGACCATCAAAAGGCCCCCAAAATATCCTAGAAGTGGCATGATCAAAAGTGCAAAACATTGCAGAATAATTAAAGCTAAAACAAAAGGATTATGTACCAAAATTAAGACATAACTTGATCATTGGGAATAAATCAACTCCTAGAATTAGATATCAACCACAATTAACTGAAAATTAGGGGAGAATAGGGTAGAAACTATTTTAGCCATTAAAGGGAAACCAACCTTCACATCCAACGAGAAAACATAGAAGAAAGACTTATCAACGAGAGGGAGAATGAGGGAAAACTTGAGGGAAGATTTTCCTTTAACTTAGCTGGTTTATGACTCAAATATACTATTAGGATACAGTAAAACTAAGGAAACAAGGGGGAAATGAACTAAAAATATGAGGAAGAAGCTTATACAATACCAGGCCTTTAGTTATCGTGATTGCATGGTGAAAGGGTCACAATCATGATGAGATGCTTCACTAGGAAATGCGATTGCGTGACTGAGGGTTCATGATCATGAAGAGTAGAGGGGGTAGCTTCATCATGATTGCGTGAATGGGAGAAAGCAATTGGAAAGAGTAGTGGGATTAATGCAACGCAATCGTGTAAGGCCTCTCCGCGATAATGAAGAAGAAAGTACCTTTACGCCAGATATTATTTGACAGCAGAAATTTGCAATAAGGAAAAACCCTAGAACACCACACGAAAAGCATTTGGTATCTACATTAAACAAATAAACTATGCATACATGCCCAAAATGATATTTCAGACTCAAAAGCACAAAGAAAATTGGGACATGAGGCCATTTTAAAAGAATGCTGACCGAGTCAATATCTTTGGACAAAATTCCAACTTCCATCCATAACCTTAATAATGCAACAACCCCGAGAAGCAAACCTTGACTCAACTAGCCAAAAATTGACATTTCAAAGCTGTCAGAATTCTAATCTAATGCTTGAATTACCAAAAGATCACCGAGGCTCCCAAAATAAGCTTTGGTAGAGCTAAATTACCACAAAATAGCCCAAACTCAAAGTGAAAACTCCAGGACACAAACTTAAGATAATAAAGTCAGCATTCCAAAGCTAAAAAAACTATTGAAATTTGATTCGTAACGCTTTTACTAGGATTTCACTCTCAAGTTCCACCATTTTAGAGTTGAAACTCCATTATAGGAAAACTGAGATAAGGTGCAAACAAGATGTCAGGGCATTGAGCTACCGGTCCTAGAAAGTCATAAATGACCTGGGGAAATTACCAGATGGTTATAAACATGAAAAAAGGCAAAAAGAAAGAAAATAACCAAATGGGTCATTACAACATCCACCACTAAATATAACTTTTGTCCTTAAAAGTCAAGGAAAGACTAGTACCTGAAGGCTCGACCAGATGTATGGATACTGGTCCCATATATCATGTTTTGTCTCCTAGGTAGCCTCCTCGACTGGTCAATAAGCCTAATGAACCTTCACTACCAGAATCACCTAAGACTTATGCTACCTCACATCCCTATTTATAATAACCTTGGACTCCTTAATATGGGATAGGTCTAGTATATAATGACGGAGCATTAATACATGGAAAACTTGATGAACTACAGTTAACTCAAGCGGAAAGGCTAGTCTTTAGGCAACCTCTCTAACTCTTATTAAGATCTCATAAGGCCCAATGTACCAGGGGCTAAGCTTACCCACCTATCAAACCTCATAATGCCCTTCATGAGTGAACCTCAAAGGAAGACCAAGTCTCCAATACTCAACTCAAGGGATCGAAGCCTATGATCCGTGTTGAGGCTTCTGCTTACTCTATGCTTCCTGTAGCCTATCTTAAATAAGTCTTACCTGTTTAATAGTATCATGGAGCCAATTGGAACTCTGGAGTCGAATATCTCCACCACAAAACCAACCACTGGTGATCTTCAACTCCTTTTATACAAAGCCTTAAATAGCACCATCTAAATACTAGAGTGATAGCTATTATTATACGAGAATTCTACCAAGTCCAAGTGTCTGCCCAACTACCTCCAAAATCAAAAACATAGGCACACAACATATCAAAAAGCACTTGAGAGTTGTGTTACAGACTTTAAGGACTGAGTGACTCTATGCTAAGTTCTCAAAGTGTGAGTTTTTTCTAGACTCTGTCTCTTTTCTAAGCCATGTGGTGTCAGGAACCGGTGTTAGTGTTGACTCGGCTAAGATAGCCATAGTTTGTGATTGGCCTAGACCCACTTTCATCATAGAGATTCATAGTTTCCTTGAGTTAACTGGGTACTATTACCATTTTTTAAGGTTTCTCCTCTATTGCAGCCCCACCGACTAGACTAACATGAAAGGATATACCCTTCTAGTTGTCAGTTGAGTGTGAGTCCAGCTTTTTGAGGATAAAGGAGTTGCTGACTACCACCCTAGTTCTTGTATTACAAATTGAGGTTTAGTCATCTACATTATATTGTGAAGCTTCGGGTGTAAGATTGGGTCATGTTCTGATGTAACAAGTTATAGCTTATATATCAAGGAAGTTGAAGGATTACGACCATAACTACCCCACAAATAAATTAGAGTTGGAGGTGGTAGTTTTTGCACTTAAGATTTAGAGGAATTACCTACATGGGGTTCATTACAAGTTTTTTACAACACACCACAACTTGTTGTATATTTTGAGTCAGAAGGAGCTTAACTTGAGGCAGCAGAGATGGGTTGAGCTCCTGAAGGACTACGATTTGAGTATTCTCTACCATCTAGTAAAGGCGAATGTGGTTGTCAATGCCTTAAGTTTGAAAATGGTAAGCTTTGGTAGCCTAGCTGTGGTTATTATTTTTGAGAGGATATTGGCTCGGGATGTTCAATTCTTGGCCAGCATGGTGGTTAAGCTAGATATTTCAGAGCCGAAGTGCATTATTTCCCATATTAAGTCCATATCATCTTTATTTGACCAGATTCAATATCGTTAGTATAAGGACCCATATTTTGTTCAGTTGAGAGAAACAATTCTATTGGGTGATTTTAATTGGGTTGTGGTAGATTCTAATGGTATGGTGTGGGTTAAATCCTGGCTTTCCATCCCAACCATTGGTGATTTGATATAGAATTTATTTTGAGAGGCTCAGCGCTCTAGGTATTCTATTCACCTGGGTTTCACGAAGATATATTATGATTTAAGGCAACATTCCTAGTGGTGGGGTAGGAGGAGGTCTATAGTATCCTTTTTGTCTTGATTTTCAAAATATCAAGGGGTGAAGTTCGAGCACCGTAGATCGAGAGATGAGATTCAGAGGATCCCTATCCCTGAGTAAAAACTAGAGCGGATCACTATTGATTTTGTTTAAGGTCTTTCTACACTTCTAGTGATTATGATTACATTTGGGTCATTGTAGATCGACTGACCAAATTATCTCACTTTTTACTGATGTATTCGACTAGGGGTACAGAGAGATTGGCTGAGTTATATGTTTGTGAGGTGGTTAGACAGCATGGGTTGCCCATTTCCATCATATTTGAATTGGGCATACTATTTATCTCATTGTTTTAAAGGTATATTTAGAGAGAGTTGGGTACCAAGGGTGATTTAACTACAATATTTCACCCATAGATAGATGGGAATTCCAAGAGGACTATTCAGGTGCTTCATGATTTGTTGCATGCCTATGTTTTTTACTTTAGAGGTAGCTGGAATAGGCACTTGGTCTTGGTAGAGTTCTTGTTTAATAACAATTACCGCTCTAGTATTTAAATGGCGTCGTTTAAGGCTTTGTATGGTAAACAATGCAGAACACCCATTGGTTGGTTTTGTAGTGATGAGGATCGACTCTAAAGTTTCATCTAGCTCTGTGATACTACCGATCAGGTCAGACTTATTTATGATAGGCTGCAAATAGTATAGAGTAAGCAAAAGTCCTATGCAGATCATAGGCTTCGGCACCTTGTGCTCAGTAGTGGAAACTTGGTCTTTCTTTAAGTTTCTCCCATGAAGGGCGTTATGAGGTTTGGTAGGGGAAAGCTTGGCACTCAGTTTGTTGGGCCTTATGATATCTTATAGATAGTTGGGGAGGTTGCCTACAGACTTTCCTTACCACCTGACTTAGTTGCAGTTCATCCATTTTTTCATGTATCAATGCTCCGCCATTATGTAAGGGACCCGTTCCATATCCTTCATCGAGAGTCTATGTAGATTGATGACACCTTGACTTGTATTGAGGATCTTGAGGCTATCATAGAAAGAGTGAGAAAGCTTAGGTCCAAGGAGATTTCGGTAGTGAAGGTATATTGGGCTCATCAACCAGTTGAGGAGGCTACCTAGGAGACAGAGCATGTTATGGGGGCCTAATATCCACATCTATTTGAGCCTTTAGGTACTACTCTTTCCATGACTTTCAAGGACGAAAGTCCTTTTTAATGGTGGATGTTATAATGACCCTTTTGGTCATTTTCTTACTTTATACCTTTTTCTGTGTTTTCAGTCATCTGGTAGTTTTCTCAAGTCATTTATGACTGGGATCGGTAGCTCGGTGCCCTAGCATCTTATTTTCCTGTTATCTTAGTTTTTCTATTTTTGAGTTTCAATTCCAAAATAGTGGAATGGCATAAAATAATAATGGGGGAGGAAGATTCAATTAATTGAAATTCAGAAGCTGATCAAAAGGAACTCAAATACAAATTACGGGGCATATTAACGGAAAAGAAATTGTACGTGTCAGATGGGTCAGAGAAGGTATGAATTATGAAAGTTTCATTGGTTCTAAAATATCGATTTTAGTTTAGTTTGACCTTATGTTCATGTCTCGGGGTTTTTTTTTAGTACGGGCTGTTTTGTTGAAATCCTACATAGCCAAACCTCATTTTGGAGCCTGGGTGGTCTTTTTGTTATTAGAGCATTGGATGGGAATTTTGACGGTTCTATCAGCTCTTAAATGTCAATTTTAGGCAACTTTAGCTATTGGTTCACTTCTCGGGGTTTCCATTTAATTATTGATGGTATAGTTGGAAGTTGTGAATTTTTCCTAAGATATTGACCAGGTCAACATTCTTCTGACACGGCCTCATACCCAAATTTCTTCTGTGTCGTTGATTCTAAAATGATATTTTGGGTATGTGTGCATAGTTAATTTCTGTAATTTAGAACCAGAACACTTTTCGGGTGGTGTTCTAGGTTTTTCTTTATTGCAGATATCTGCTATTAAATAGTATCTGGTGCAAAGGAATTTTCTTCTTCACGATCGTGGAGAGGCCTTATGCGATCACAAATCTTGATCCCCCTGATCTTTACAATCGTGTCCTCCCTTTCACATGATCATGATGAAGCTATTCACCTCTACTCTTCATGATCAAGACCTCCTAGTCATGCAATCGCATTACCTAGCGAAGCATCTCATCATAGTCGTGATGAACCAAGGTCTGGCAATATATAAGTTTCTTCCCCAAATTTTTAGTTAATTCTCACCCAAATGTTTCTCCGTTTCTCTCCTTTCCAGTAGAAATTTTAGTGTTCAAGTTCACCCTAGTTGAAGGAAAGGTTCACCCAAGCTCACCCTTATCGTCCCTCTTATTGATTAGTTGTTTCTCTTCCTGATTTTCACGGAAATTGAGGTTTTTCACCATTGTTAGCCCTTAATTAAGTTGATTTCTATTTTCCTTATTATTAGTTGTCTTATTGTCTGTTTCTAGTGAATTTGGTTGGGTTGTACTCCGTGTTCATGCAACATATCAATTTTGGTGCGTATTCCTTCCTTTCTAGCTTTTTGTGGTTTTGCAACATTTTGCACTTATAATCATGCCGTTTTCAGGCTATTTGGGGACCATATGATGGTCAGTTTGGTTCAAAATTAAACAATGTGTTCCTTGAGGAAAGCACTTTGCTTCACTATTTTTAATTTAATTTCCCAGGCTTTGGGGCCCGCGAGCTTGTTTTGGGGCCCATTTTCGACTCGTTTTGCTAATTGCAATATGGATCTTATTCTTCTTTTTTTTCATACCTAGATTAAAAATTTAATAGTTTCAGTTGACTTTGGTTGCATTGGAGCTTTAGGACTATGGTGCGTTTATCTCGAAGACTTTTACCGGTGCCCAGGTAAGCTAGGTTTATTTACGTGTATTGTAGAATACGCTATTATTTTGTGCTTGTGATATGGCCAGTAGTGTGGGTTAGATTTTAGGTTGATTGTTGTATGTTATTTGACTTGTGATTACTTTATTAGTTACCAAGGGCTCGTAAAAGGGCATAGAGGGTGAAGGGTTATATGCCCAAGTCCTGGCCTTACCACATTGGGGCGATAGACCTTGGGGGACTATTTGAGTTATCACATGACGAGTAGGGTGAGATGAGCTCTTATCTAGAGGCATTTAGCCGATCTTAGACTTCGATTATGTCCTGTTCCTATTCTTACGAGTATTGTGTTTGTTTTGTCGTGATCGGGCATTTGTTATTATTGGTTTGGATGATGTGACTGGTGTTGGCAGGGCTTCGACTCTGTGTTTGATTTAGAGGCGCGGTCCTCTGGGGTGCGGACCCTGAGTATGGCATAGATAAGGTACTGATTGGGCTTAGACCCTACACTCAAGTATGAGGCGTCGTCCTTGAGTCATATAGGCCCCCCTAAGTGTGATATGTCAAGGAGCAGACCCTGTGTTTGGCACTGTTTACTCTTAGATACTTCTTTCGAGTGTGAGGTTTGGTCTTCTGAGTTCCAGAGGCCTTGAGTTTGACATTTATTGAGAGGATGGTGCTAGTACTATATGATATTACCCTTTTTACTTTCCTACACCCCCGTTTATTACCTTCGTACTATTTGTGCTCACCGGACTTATGGGAGCAGTCACGGTGGGTTTTTTGTGCGTTTTGTGCTTACTAGAGAGAAGGGGCGCTAGTTAGG
>JBDJHY010061218.1:0-13871 GCA_039654485.1 Withania somnifera
GTTAATAGAACCCTGCCATAGCACTGAAGAAGAATCTGGAAATGCTAAAGTAATAGTCTTGGCATAATAATCCAAAACTGCTCTATGATGAGATAGACAATCCATTCCTAGGATAATATAAAAATCTACCATGTCCAGCAAAATCAATCAGCCAAAGATACTCAGTCAACAGCTTTGCCTGTCCAACTATTTCTGGCAGTACCATCAGCTAGAGGTGCACCTCCCACCACTTACTAAGCTATGGGAGGAGGAATGACATGTAGGAGTGTTGAGCCATAACAGGATGGAGTTCATTGTCAACTTTATCATATTTTTGATAGGACCAAGGTTGAAACATCAGATGCAGTTGTAACTGATATGTTACTTGTCTTGGGGCACTCAACCTTGACGTTATTTGGTCATAGATCCACTTTATCTTATGTGTCTGCTTATTTTTCTTATCGGTTGGGTGGTTCAAGTGGGCTATACTTGTACCATTGAGTGTATCTACCCTCATGGACACGACCCTAGTATAGATCAGGTATATAGGTCGTGTTTGGTGAATATTTAGTGTTATACACCGGTCATATTTTATTGAGTTAGATATATTGGATTTTGAAGTGATTTTGGCCATGGAGTAGTTATTCCCTTATCGTGCAGTCCTGGATTGCTATGCAAAAACCATTACCTAGTCTATGCCTTGTATACCTCCAGTAGTGTTGCACGGTCCCATTAGCCATTCTTCTATTTGAGTTATTTCTTATTATCAAGATCATAGGCTCATTACTCAAGGTTTTCATGCTTACTTAGCTCATGTTAGAGATGTTAATATTGATTCTCCCTCCTGAGTTTATGTCGGTAGTTGGTGAGATGTTGGATGTTTTTAGTGCTGACTTACTCAGCCTCTCACCCAAGCATTTTACTGATTTTGGTATCAACATCGAGCCGAGAGCCGAGCCTATTTCCATCACCCCTCACAATATGGACCAAGCATAGAATCTATAGTGGAGTGTTCAGTTGCAGGATTTTTTAGGTAGAGGTTTTATCCATCCTAGTGTGTCATTGTGGGGTGCCTCAGCACTGTTCGTAGTAAAATATATGGGTCTCTATGTATATGTATTGATTACAGGCAGCTGAATAGGGTGATCATTAAGAATAAGTATCCCTTACCACATATCAATGACTTTATTGATCAGCTTCAGGGTGCCACAGTGTTCTTTCAGATAGATTTGAGATCCGGCTAATATCAGTTGAGGATTCCAGCTAAGGCTGACCTGAAGAAAACTTTTCAAATGAGGTATGGGCATTACAAGTGTTTTGGTGATACCGTTTTGGCTTAATAATTCCTTTGCAACCTTTATGGGTTTTAGGACCCATATATTCAGGCCCATTCTAGATTCCTTTTTGATTGTATCATCAATAACCTATTGATTTACTCGCAGAGTCAAACAAAGCATGGGGAGCACCTGAGGGTAGTGTTACGGACTTTTAGGACTGAGGGGCTCTACGCCAAGTTCTCAATGTTTGAGTTTTTTCTTGAGTTTATTTCTTTTTTTCCAGGTGGTTTCAGGTGCTGGCATTAGCATTGATTCGGCTATAGAGGTTGTGGTGTGTGATTGGCCTCAACCTACTACTCTTATAGAGACTCGCAGTTTCCTTGGGTTAGCTGGGTACTATCCCTAGTTTTTTCTGAGTTTTTCTTTGTCCACATCTCTTTTGACTATACTGATGCGGAAGTATGTGCCATTCCAATTATCAGCCGAGTGTGAGTAATAGATTTTTTAGGCTAAAGGAATTGATGACAACAATATTCGTTATTTCCTTGCCACTTGAGTTTTAGCCCTATATAATGTATTGTGATGTTTCGAGTATTGGGTTAGGTTTTGTACTAATGCAATAGGATCATGTTATAGTATATGTGTCAAGGAAGGTAAAGGATAACAAGTTCAACTACCCCACCCATACTTAGAGTTAGCGGTAGTGGTTTTCACGCATAAGATCTTGAGGCACTATCTTTATGGTGTCCATTATGATATTTATAACAATCATTTCAGTTTTCAGTATATCTTGAGTCAGTATGAGCTTAACATGAGGCAAAAGAGGTGGATTGATCTCCTATAGTTTTGTGATTTGAGTATCCTTTATCACTTGAGCAAGGCTAATGTGGTTAGAGATGCCTTGGATCTAGAAGGCAGTGAGTATTGGTAGCATAACTTTTATTTCTATATTTGAGAGGCCATTCGCTAGGGACATCCAGTCCTTGGTCAATATTATTGTTAGATTGGATATTTTAGCCTCACCCATGTTAAGGCAAGGTCTTCCTTATTTGATCATATTTTGTAGCGCCATTACGAAAGTCCCCGTCTAGTTTAGAAGAGAGAGAGGGTTTTAAGGGTGATTTTAGTTGGGCCTCACTAGATTATGATGGTGTGTTGTGGGTTCATGGTCATCTAGTTATTCCAAAAGTTGGTGAATTGATTCAGTCTTTGTTGTGTAAGGCTCACTTCCCCAAATATTCTATCCACATGGGTTTTTCAAGATGTTCCATGACTTGAGGCAACATTACTGGTGGCAAGGCATGAGGAAAGCAATAGATTCCTTTGTGTTCGATGTTTGAACTATGAGCAGTTATAGTTTAAGCACCGGAGAGTAGATGGTGTTTAGAGGATCCTTATTCCTGTGTGGATGTGGAGTGGATTACTATGGACTTTGTTTTAGGAGTTCCTGGCACATTTGAAGGCCATTATTGTATCGTCATCATGGATTAATTTACCAGGTCAGTTCAATTCCTGTAGACACACTCATCTTGGGGTGCGAAAAGACTAGCTGAGTTATATGTTCATAAGATGGTTAGGTTTCATGAAATGCCATTTTCCATTATATATGATCAAGTCAAGCATTTTACATTGTATTTTTTAGAGGCTGATTTAGAGGGATATGGGTACTGAGTTTTCCTTGAGTGTGATATTTCACCCTCTGACCTACAGACAGTAGGAGAGGACTTTTCAGGTACTTCAAGATATGATATAAGCATGTGCTTATGAATTTTGTAATCGCTGAGATAGACATTTGGCCTCTGTGTATTTTTTCTATAATATCTATTTTCACTCCATTATTAACATAACTCCTTTAGAGGCCTTGTATGGTAGGAGTTGCAAATCGGTTGTTGGTTGGTTTGATGGAGAGGAGGTTATACCCAGGTCATTTGGCCTTATAGGATCAAACAAAGGGTTGGAAATGTTTCCTCTTGGCTTGCCTTACCTAAAGAGTTAGATACAGTTCATCCAGTAATCCATGTATCGATGCTTCACCAATATGTGCCTTACCTATCACATGTGCTTCACCGAGATTCGGTGAATATTAATGACAGGTTGATTATATTAAGGAACTAGAGGACATTATAGAATGGGATGTGAGGATGCTCATATCCAGATATATTCGGATAGTAAAGGTTCATTGGGTGCAATAAATAGTTGAGAGGGAGGCTACCTAGGAGATAGAGTGGTATATGTAGGCCCAGTATCTACATATGTTCGATCCTAAAACTAATACTCTATCCTTTAATTTTGAGGACTAATATCCTATTTAGTGGTGAATATTGTAATGACTCGTTTGGTTCTTTACTTTCCTTTTAGTTTCTGCCATGGTTAGATCTTTCTACTAGCTTCCCCAAGTAATTTATGACTTTCTGGGACCATTAGTTTGGTTTCCTTGTAGTTCAGTAGCCTGTTATCTCAGTTTTCCTGTTTTGAAGGCTTAAACGAAAAATAGTGGAACTTGAGAGTGAATTCTTAGTAAACACGCTTGGAATCAGATAGAGACATTTCAATTAATTTCGTAACACAAACTTTGTTCTAGTCATACCTGTAGTTCATGTCACGCGGCTTTAATTTTGAGTTTGAGATGATTTGTGGAAATTTAGTTCAAACAAAGTTCATTTTGAATCCTGGGTGGGCTTTGTTGATTGGAACGTTGGATAAAAATTTTGACGCTTTCATTATCTCCAAAATGCTAATTTTTTGCTATTTTTAAGTCATTAGTTCACTTTCGGAGGTGCTCGGGCTCATTTTAAGTGTTTTTGTGGAATGTTAATAATTTGACTCATTTGGTTGATTTTCGATGGGGAGCTTTTCTTTCCCAAAAAACCTTGGATGGTTGTTTTATTAATTCCCTCTACTCCAGAATATGTTTTTGAATAATGTTTTATATTTTTTTGTTGTTGTTGGAGTCCATTTTAATTTCAAACACTTCTTGTGAAATTCTTTTGGTGTGGAAAATTTTTCAGAATCTAGGTACTCAGCGCGATCACGCCCCTTGAGACGCGATCATGGTAAATCGTGTTTTCCCCCTTTAGAGAAAGTTCTCTGTTATGGGATTTTGGGGATTTAGCATGATCACGCTATGAGCATTGTGAAAATTGATCTTTTGTGACTTGGCTAATTGGCACAGTCACTCCAGGCCACCACGATCATGCAAGTACGTGACCATCGATAAAACTGCAAGACCTCAAGATATTAGACATAATTTTAATTTCATCCTCGGTGTTCGTGCTTCCTTTTTACCATAAATGACCTTCTAAATGTGTATATTGTTTCGAAGACTTCGTGGGGTGGACTCCTAGTCTACCCACCCGTTTAAGGCGAGCGTATCTCTCTTTCTTCTTCTTCCTTATCTCAAGAGAAGCTTCAATGGTGTTTTTGTCCCTTTGATATGGTTCTTAGTAGATTCCTTGTTTATGTTGCGTAGTGGACCTGTTGAGAGAGTGTCTAACACATTGGGATTATTTCCCAACAATTTCTAAGTGTGTAGCATGCCAAATCCTCCTTTTTTTATTCTTGAAATGTTTTTTTTCTTTTTCCATAGGCTTCTTTTGGCTGATTAAGGACCTTTTGATGGTCTAATTATGCTCATGTTCGAGCCACTTATTTCCTAATCTTACGAACTCGTGCCTGTACTTTTATATTATTTTTCCAAGCAGCAAGGCCATCGAGCCTATTTTGTTGCAAAGATTACTATTTGGAATATAGGTGTCAATATTCATGTTTTGATCCCTAAATGTGTGATTCAACAGTTTCAGGTGATTTCGTATGTGTTTTGTTCTTCGAGCTATTATTGCGTGCTTTTCAAGGATTCTCCCTAGTGCCCAGATAATCTAGGTTTATTTTTCTTTAGGCTGGTGTATTGTAGAATCCTTGTGTGGTATGGCTAGTCGTGCAGGGTGGTTGTTTAATTCAAAGTTAACTTTTAATAAATTATAGAAGCCTTGTTTTAATAATTATCTCCTATTTACTTTCTTTTGGGGGTGTCGTAGAGGGACGTTGAGGGTTATGGTCTATATATGGATGTCCTGGCATTTTCGTGGGTGGCTTAGGACCCTATAGGTTGTGTTGTGACATTATATGACTAGCAAACGAGTTAAGTTCCTAGTTAGTGGCCTCATGCGATGATGCATCTTATATAGCGACTACTAGTAGATTAAGCAGGGGCACGTTCTTGGGCTATGGTAAAAAGTATTAACGAGCTTTACTAAAATTAGAAATTTTTCTAGCTTAGTAACTAAAAAGGGATTTTCTTACTTATACATATACTTATTCCATGACCATCTAGTGGTATGATGCTATTTTTAGAATATAACTAAAATAAAGCTTCTTAAAGCTTGGTGGGCTTTTTGGTGAAAAGATCAATTTTCCCTTACTAAGCCCAATTAAATGGACTTCAACCGCCTTCCGCCAAAAGGGATCACAATAGTGATGACGATTGTGATCAGTGTTATTTTCCTGGGTTTTGTTCTGCTCTTCTTGGCTTTCTTTTTAGTTTCCTCTCTATTCTTCCAGGTTCCAAACAATCCTGCAAAACTTGCTAATCACATTGGTTAGTGGTGCTTTCGCACAATCACTATCAAAAAAATCACATATCACACAATTATCCTAAAAAAAACGATAACTTATACGAGTTAAGTAGCTCTATGGAAGGTAAAACTGCCTAATATTAGGCACGTGAACTGGAAATGCAGATAACGAAAGTGTAACACCTAATCCACGAACACTAAGTGCCAGAGGAACTCATAAACCATCAGAACTAGGTGCTGGTGGCACACCTGGACTGAAAGAAGTTGGTTCTGAAGTAGGTACCCCACTAGTCAGATGACCCGACAAGCCCAACAAATACATCAGAAAACCTCTCATAGCAAGTGAAAGTGTTGGAATCAACAAAGGCATAAGCGAAAAGGTAGTCATTCCCTACACCCCTAGTGGTTGCTGTCTTGGTATAGGCTCAAGACCTCGGTCTGAAGGTGCAATCTGTGCGTCATCTCCTAAAGCAACTGAAGATCTCGTAAGTACCATTTGTGTGAGAGTGAAATAGAACAAATGAGATTTCAAGAGGCAACTGCAAAAGATGCTCGATTAAAAGTGAAAGAAAGTGAATTCCTAATAATGTCACTGCAGCATCTCAAAGATAAAATACGGACATCTCCGTGCCCAATCCACAATACTCTACTAGACACTGCTCGTGTATCATGGATATCAACAAATCAAGTGCTCTAATACCAATTTTTCATGACCCCGTTTCCTAGGTCATGAGGCACCTACATCCCACCGTAGGATAACCATCCAATCAATAAGTAAAGCATGAATAATACACTAAGTTCAGAATATATGAGATAATTTAAGTAGGTAAGCCTCCTCCCTAAGTCCATCTCGAAACTCATGGGGTAAACCCAAACAATTATGATATGTCCTCATGTGCAAAGTCCATAATACCTCGTTAGTTCCCACTTCATAAGTTTGATTGTAGAAAGAAGGGTACATTCGATGCAACCAAGAGTCAGATTCTTAAAGTAGATTATGACCAGAATTGGCCATCCAAGAATGATGTCAGCATCCATATATCACAACATAAAGTAAGTAAGTAAATAAATAAATAAATATACAGGGATGAATGCATACCCTTCGATATTCCATCCTATCGGGGAGTAAAACCAGCAAATAGCATAGACAAATAAGGTATGCATGATATGATGAAGTAATAGTAAAGCAAACTCATATGATTCTACCCCAGCCCTCAAGTCTAATAGGTACAACCATATGGAATGTCTCAAACCATATACCTCTATTCCCCCCTTATACCCCTCCTCCGGTCACCCACAGGTCCATATCAGTAGGGTTTATGGGAGGCCACGACCGGCACACAACTGACTCACAGAGTAAAAGTACTTAAATAACATAAATAACCAATATGAGATAATATAAATATAACTCGAATAGACATAAGCTATATTCAGATCTCTCACTGGTCTCTATCAATATCAATGTCAGTGACCGAGTCTAGCAGCAATTGAGACTATATCCAAAATAGCATCAACATTTAGCTCATGACAGTAATAATGGCTAGTAATAACTCAAATATGAATATAACTCATCATTAAGCCTTTTATTATCATCATTGGTTTTCACATATTTACTCACTTTAGGATTATAATATTAAGAAAAGACTCATACAACAAATATCCCAACATATTTAGTCGGCCCAACCAGGGCACAAATTCTATAGCAAGCATAACCAAGCAAGTAGAATATCCGGGACTAATGGATATTTCCAATAAACGTATTATCGATGTTCCAGAGTCATGGAAAAAGCACTGAGGGCAGAGGTTAAATACAATCACAAAACAACAATACTATGTAGACAAGGAGCTGACTAAATATTGGATAGGGTCATGGGTTCCAACCTAGAAATCCCAATCCATCGATGTATATTTATCACGATTCTCTCATATAAGCCCAGTATAAGACTGTGAGCATAGCCTACATCTTATATCACAAAGCGAGCACAATTGCAGCATAGAGAAAGCATGTACTGCTCTAAATCACCAAAAATACAAACGAACTCCATCAATCATGCAACTATCAAAAACATAATCTTGACATTGAGATAAGTCCAACGATATCCATAAAGCTATGAAAATAGTCGGGGTCAAAATATGGGTCAAAAATGGGTATACGGACCCACAAACTCAAAAGCTTGAACAAAGGGTATCAAAACTTTCCCACATCGTAAGAAACCTAAAGCCATAGTTTGAAGCTAAGACGAGCATGAATGGTGCTTGAAATAATCAAATAAGGTGAAGAAATAAACATGGTGAATTTGGGGATTTTGGGGTGAAATTAGATATAATAAAAATGGAAACTTACCAATGACTGATGGTGAATCTAAGAAATTACGTGTCCAAATTCATCCACAAGCTTATGAGAAAAATCAAGTAATATAGTGGTGATTTTAGAGCTTTTGGAGAAGAAAGAATGGAGACAATAGCCCAAAATTTATGTCTTCGATTATTTATACATATTGAATAGGTATTCTATGTCATCGTGTAGCTATGGCTCACAATTATGAACCTCTAGAATTTTAGTCATCGCGATTGCTTGAACTACATACTGCAATGGAAAAGAGGAAATAGAAGAGACCACATGATCACAAAAGTCTATAATTATGAAGGGACTATGGGAGTTGGATCAGATCACATGGTGAATCTTCTGCAATAGCAAAGAAAAAAATGCCTGCACCAGAAACAACAAAAACAGCAATCTTAAAAACTAGAAACAAGGCTCAGAATGCATCAAAAAATTGATGAACACATACCAAATATGCAAAATGCATAGTAAGGATATTCTGAACTCACCTATGCAGTCGAAATTCTTATCCAAGATTGTCTCGATGAAATGTAAACCAAAATCAATATTTTTTTCAACATAATCAACATTCCAACTAAGTACTCAAAATGAGTTAGGTTGATCAAAAATTAAATGAACAATTCACCTAACCTAAACTCGACATTTCAAAGTTGATGGCGTATTGTATTTTCAATCAGAGGCTTCGATCACAAAATGACCACCCAAGCTCCAAAATTGGTGACACAAAGCACATAAAATTGCATAAACTCAAAACCAAAGCTTCCAAACTCAAAACAATAACCCATCTTGACTAAAATCCATGTTTCAAATCTAGGAAATTGGAATTTGATTTCGAAATCAATTTCATAGAAATTTAACTAAAGTCAATGATTTTAATATTAAGGGCTCTAAAATATGGAAATTGACATAACGACCAAATGAATTACCAAGGAATTGAACTACCAGTTCTGATAAGTCATAAATGACTTAGGGATGCTATAGAAAAGCTTTAGAATACTAGAAAGTGAAAAATCACAAAACATTTCTACAAGGTTCATTACAGGTAATGTGATGCATGTTTGTCTCACATACCATAGCAATATTGGATATTGTACTTTGGTCCTAGGTTAAGTATCATATATCAACATAATGACCATACCAGGAATTACGCATCGGTACATTGTATTCTCATTGCATATTTCAATAGTATGACCGAATCAAAAATCATACAACGATTCATGGTCTTTTCATATCTAGTTTAATATCCTGGAAATACCTAGAATCAAACATCAGGCCCATCGCCTTTTGTATATATTCCTCTTTATCTTTTTTTTTTATTATATATCATGACCTTACTAGGAATCACACATCGTCCCATGGTTTTCTCAAATCATATCATTATGTGCCTTAAAAATCCTATTCCATGTCAATGACAATATGCATTAATGAATTAGAATGTCATATGAAACTCATAGGAAAGAGATGTTATACTACTCAATAATCAATAAGGATACTTATGGATACAACAACAAAGAGGAACTCATATCAATATCAATTGAAGCCACTAAATAACAGGAAATAAAGTAAGTGACCAAGTAAAAATAATCATAGTTAGGCATCTCATGGCCATAGATATCTCAATCTATAAGCTCATATTTCTAATTTTTAATACCTTTGTTCTAGACCCCACATACTTGACTCCATTATTCGAGTGCATGCTAGTTATGTTACCCATATGTATACCCCCCCCCAAGTGGTCCCTTTTACTCCCTATTTCTATAAAGTAATACACAAATACCTAGGACACTTTGTAAGAGATTCAAGAGCCTCTTCTTGCCTTAGAAAATAAAGAAACAATAAAACTTGAGCCTTTCCCTTCTGTCAAGCTTCTGAATCTGCAAAATATATTCAACTATGAGTTAAACATGAGAAAATAATCATTGATAGACAAATTGATTTTGAAAATATTGGGTCCAAAACCGAACAAAAAAATTTAAAATTGAGGGCCAATGGTAGATTTAGAATTTTCTTCAAGAATAATATTACCCATATTTTGGGAATCTCAAATATGAAATTTTACCAAAAACTGAGTAAGAATCAACCTTAAAACTCAATTCTATCAAATCATGATTTTTCCCAAAAAAATTCAAATTTACACTTTGATATCAATCAACTTAAGGTTAAATCATGAAATAATAAACGAGTAATAAAGATTCAATGATTAACAAGCTTACCCAAAATATTTTCCTCGAAATTAATTTGAAAATACCCCAAAGTCAGCTCTCAAAGTCCAAAAATATCAAATTGGGTAAGAGGGAATATTCAAGGACTTAAAGTCCATTGGTTTACCCAGTATTTGCAATCATGTCACATGGAACTTGCAATCGCAATGAAAAGGCTGGACGTACCTCTCGATCGTGTAAAGGGAATCGTGATCACAATGAGTGAGCCATCAATGCTATGTGGTTGCATTAGGAACCCTCGGGATCACAATTCACAGAAAACTTAAACCACGCAATTTTGTGAAATGCCTTAATAATCGAAAGATAATTTCTCTGGCACCAGATCACTGTTCATGACAGCAAAGTTCATGGAACTAAGTTTCTAATTGGACCCTCAAGATTTGTTCAGAATCTCATGCATACAAATCATATATACTATTGTACTAAATTTGATATTCCAAACTCAATAGAATTAACAAAAATGAGAATCTGAGGTATCTTTGACAATATATCTCCAAGGTTACTAAAAATGAAAATTTAAACAAAATGACAAAAAGGCCCTTGAAACCCCAAAAATATTTCTAGCCTCCTTCTCATCCATAAATGACCCCTTGAATCTTACAGAATTTGATAAGTTCAAATTTGAGTGCTCGATCATCAAATGTTGAGTAAAGTCAAATTTTGGCCTTAAAACTCAACTTTATCTCGTCAAATAAGCTAAAATCACCATAAAATCCTAAAATTTAAAATAAAGATCCTTTTATACTAAATTCCATATTTTAGAGCTGGTGGAACTTACAGAAGTTTATTTGAGACTCAAAACTTTAATTGTTAACTAAAGTCAATTATTTTAACTTAAAGGCTTTTAAAATTAAAAATTTCTCAAAACTTATATCTTTTAGATTTGATTTCAAAACTAACCCTAAAAGCTAAAAAACTATGACTCAAATCAACTATAAAAAAATTCAAAATGGTAATTTTATAGAAAAATCCAAAACTAACCTTCAGGATCATTACAACATCTCAAAGAAGTTTATTTGAGGCACTATGTTTACAAGCTTAGTTTTTGCATTCCTAGTGGGATATGATTTACTCTCCTTTAGACTCGACTTATATGTGGTATGGATATCATAAATTGGTAGATTTATGGTAGGTTTCTAGTTTGGTGATACTTCCTCTTATTTCAGTACTTTATTTTTTTCATGTTCCTAATTAATTTGGTTACGTTAGAGCCAATTTATAGCATTGACTCCTGGAATCTCTAAATGCTTTTGTTTGCCTTACATTGAGTATTTGGTAGCCTTACGTTTTGCTATTTTTTTATTATAATAGGCTAGATTATAAATGATTACTTGAAGGACTTGGGTTCGGCAGTGATCATGGGTTGATAGGGGGTGTAAATTGATGCCATTTGGTTCTGGTACACTAGTTGTTCCATTACTTGTTTAAAAATCACTAAAACCCTACAAAACCTACAAAAACATACTTACAACACACGGGTTGCCTCTTGTGAACTGCCTTATTTAACATCGTGGCACAACCCATGACTCTTATGCATCCACCATCTGATTGTCAACACCACACGATCTTCCTCAGGTCAATAATGTTTGACCCGATGCCTATTTACCAAAAATGCTTGGTCTAATTTATAATCTTGTAATTCAACTGCCCTATGCTCTATTACTCGCACCACTTTAAATGGCCTCCTCCCATTAACTGTACTATACTGTTTTTTTCATCTTTACAACACACACACTCTTAAAATTTTTGCTTTGTACTTTTTTGTGGTTAAGTTCAACACTCCCACACCATCTACATTACTGCTTCAAACCAGTTTAGAACACTGTTGTTAATTCAACAATGATTTATGTAGAGGGCAAGCAAGCTGCATAGTCCAAATTGATTCTAAGATAGCCTTCATTACTATTGTTTTTAGTGGTATTCTTGAAATTGAAAATGGTTGTTCGGGGCTGTAGGGGTATGTGCATGCTGTTTAGGGGGCAATGTGCTCAATTTATTCATGATTATAAATTTCAATGTGGTTTTCTTCTCACAATTGGTGGGGTTCTGTGTGTTTTTAATGTTTATATCTGATAAGAAAGATAGTTCATAGTTAGAACTGGATTTTGGATGGTTAATGGATAAATGGTGAATGACTCTGATTTGTATAAAGAAAATATACCAGATGGCGGTCACCATCGTCTTTAACGGCGGACCGCCGTTTGGTCTATTAGCCATAAAAAGAAAAATTTAGCTGACTACCAAAGACGGCGGTACCACCCTCTTTAACAGTGGTCCGCCATCTCAGATGGTAGTACTTGACCTGCTATTCCATTCTTGATTCTAATCAAATTCCTGAATTGGTTCTTTGTCTTGCAGGACCATGTCCCCACGCAAATCCATCTCTTCCAAGCCCAAAGAAAAGGGTGTCACCATTAAAGAACCATGTTTGAAGGAAGAACAACTCTGCGAGTACAACCACCAAGGGGGAAAGGAAAACAGACATTAAGATATGAAATCTCCGACTCCTCTGACTCCAAGATACCACACATAGCTCCACCTCTAAATTCTCCAGTCTCAGAATCCTCTTCCCTTTTATCGGTCAGCTGATCTAATTCGAATACTGGGGATGAGGATGAAGAGCTGACCACACCTGTCCACACACCTCTAACCTCCACACCTCATCCCTCCAAACGAAGGAAACACACCACCCCTTTCAGGACTAAAGCAATAAGGTGACTAAACCATTTTATGGTCACTAGTCAAAGAACAATCATTGAGGAGAAACGATTGTCCCTTGTTGGGCTGGAAGAACGGTGTCCAGTAATATTGGATCAGATTTCCAAACAAGGGTTCCAACGGTAAACTAAACCATTGCCCAAGTTTGTACCCACATGGGTTAGAGAGTTCTATCACGCCTTTGCCAAGGCATTACCTGAGAAGAAAAAAAAAGACCAGATCCATCCGCCTATCCCACATCTATCATGCAGTGAGGGGTTGAGGTTCCGTGCAGCCGGGAAGATGTGCATGACATTTGGGAGACATCCTTCACAGTAAATCACTTCCTTACTCATTGATTTTCCACAACTTTGGATTATGCCCGTGGTTGGCTAGCGGGGTTGATGAGAAGTGGCACACCCCCTTGGATTGAACGGGGGTTCACATCAAGAAGCGTTATATCCATGACATGGCACGCTACTAGCTGGTATTTATGAGCGTCAACTTGGCCCCCTTGCTGAATAAGTCGATTATACGTTTTCACAGGGCCATCATGATAGGGTCAATCATTGACCGAGAGTCCCTGAACCGGTCCCTGAACATTGCTGCAATTATCTTAGATGCGCTGGTTGAGAGAGCTTGTGGGAATAAAGATACCACTGCCCTTTCCTTTCCATGTCTGATTTCTAAACTGTGTTATAGGGCCAACATCCCTAGTATCGAGGGCGTTGATATTGAGTTTGAGGCAGTTTGCACAATTAATTACACCAGGATTGAGCAG
>JBDJHY010061435.1:0-12665 GCA_039654485.1 Withania somnifera
ACCCTCATGGTCATTTATGCTAAAAATATGACGTTTTATGTCCTGGAGCATATTGTAGTTGCTCCAAGTCATTTATGACTTGCTGGGATGGGTAGGTCAGATCCTAGATTCTCGATTGAGAAATATCTCAAATTGCCTATTTTAAAGCCTAAAGCTAAGTACTCATTAACCAAAGTCAACTTTTGTTGAAGACATGCTCGGAATTGAATTCTAAAAGTTCCATTAGCTCTGAAATGCCAAAAAAAGTCAAGATTGACCATAAGTTTGTGTTTTAGAGTCTTCATTTGGTGTTTATGCCAATTTATGGATTTTAGTAAAGTTTAAGGACTAAAGTGGATCTTAGGTAGTACTTTGATGTTCAAAGTGTCAGATCAGTAATTCTGATGCTTCTGTCAACACCAGAATGGTGAATTTAGGCTAGGAAGAGTGTTGGTGTTTTTGTTGGAGTGCTCAAAGTATATTTGAGTACCTTGGAGGAGTAGTGCATTTTTGGCTATTTTTGTTTAAGAGGTAACTTTTTACAAGCCACCTTCGATGTCAATTTTTTCAATTCGGTTGAGTCCAGAATATGATTTACACATAAAATAAATATTTATTTATTTGAAATTGGACTCGAAAAACTCATTTTAGAGCCCTTGAGATTCTTGAGTTGAGTCGGTGCAAAGTTGCAGGCACAGCTCTCCCCTATGACAAAAGGGTTGCACCTGCGATGGCTGCTCCGGTAACCAAAGGGTCGCACCTGCAATTGTTGCTCCGGCGACCAAAAGTTTGCACCTGTGGATTCACACATGCACCACAAAGTTTGCACCTGCGCCCAAAAGTTTGCACATGCGGCTATTATAGTAACTTTATATAGTTGCAACCCCTTCATCCCTTCCGTTTAGAAAACCAAAAATATGAATTTTCTCTCATCTTCCAAGGCAGAAAATCGAGAAAAGCCATTCCAATATTAAAGATAAATTTCCTAAAAAATTCCTTTCACCGTCCCTACTTCCTGTAAGTCCTCCTTTTAATTCCAAAATTCCTAGGTTCCTCCATTGATGAACCCCAATTGTTGAAGTTGATAACATCATGTAATAATTCGTATATTATCAAGTAAGTCTTCATTATTTTAGTATACATTGCTTTTGGTATTAATTATACATCGAAATTCCAACGTTTAATCCATAAAAATCATATCTTTGACCCCGTGTAAGTAAAATCATTCTGGGATATTTTGAGGCCCCTCCCGCACTTAAATTGTGCTCAATTTTGGATCATGAGTTCCTAATTCCGTTGGAAACCCCATAGTAATGTTTATTTTTCATTTTGGAGAGTGGTCCCATTTAGACACAATTTTAAACTACTCGTGTTGGCATGGAAGTCAGCCCGGTAAACTGATTCCATTCTGCTACTAGGGTTCCAAACCTTCCCCTGCTAGGTCCAGTCCAGAACATAGCATAAATTATACTGTTAGACTCGTATTAACATATAAAATACTTTGATGCAAGTGTTAGATCATTTGGATATCATTTAACATCATAAAAAAAATTTCCAACCCTCATGCAAATGCTACATCACAACGCAATAAAAGTCGGAAAAAAAATTAGAATCAACAGTGATCCTTTATAAGTCTCATAAACCTATTTACAGTGTTATAACTACCCGAACTACTCTACCTAAAGTCAATGGATCAATTTTACTAAATGTAAAGGTAATGAACATGATTTCTTGTTAAATGATCAATCAAATTGGGAAATTAAGGAATAAAAAAAGTAAATAATTTACAGAAGGTTATCCATCACCAAATGTTCATTTGTTGAAGAAGATACATCGATCGAATATGTGATGTTGTCTGGTCGATTACGGGATGCGCTCTTTGTGCATGTCAATCACCCTTTTGGCAAACCCATCAACAGATTGGGAAGTGGCTACCTTGAAGCTTTGGCTCCCACATCTTCTTTCATTTCATTCCTTGTCGATCTATTGAAGCCTCTTTAAAAGTGCCCTCAATGCCTTGACCCTTAAGCTATGATTCAGGCATGAAGAACATTGTCTTTTTTACTCTAATTTTGAAATCCAAATTCTCTTGAAATATTCTTCAATGAATGTTTGAGTTTTATCCTTGACATGGAGCCTCAAATCTTGTTCCATGTCGGTTTAGGATGTATCATCCTCCCCTTCTTTAAAAGGATTCTTTCTCGAATCAAAACCTAGAAAAACCATAAGAAAAGCATAAAAACAACAATATCTTCTTGGAAAGGAATGTGAGCATTGTTAAATAATAAAGTAATTACCATGGAAAGGTTGAACACACTTAAAATACAACAAAGCATCGACTAAAATAAATAAAAAATGTTTTGAAGTCTATCAAATAGAAGGACACTTGGTTGTACCACAATTCACAAAAAGGTTACAAGAAAAGACATTAATACCACAAAATAAGCAAAATTTGGGGGAAAATAGGGTGACAATGTTGAGCACATTGTCATCAAGGCACCTATTTGTATGGTTGGTGAACATACTCACAAAAGGGAAAAGAGGTATGGAGTCATGGATTTCAAAAAAAATGGTAAGTAAATCCCCCGTGATCATACAACTCATTAAGCACATACAACCCCTTGTAGTAACACAAAATACAATAGCCTACAGACCATAAAGTATTATCAACAACTAGGTTTCCCTAAGATAAGATGTACCAAGAGCATTGGCTATCTTAGAGAATGGGATTACTCCCACACAATATCTGGGGTGTAATACAAAGTTATCCCTCAAATATGTTGGCATATCTACACAAACTAAGCATAAAAGAGAATGGGATAACACCTCACAATTAGCATACATTCACAATAAAATGTTACAACTTTGCTCTATAATAAGTAAACCAACACCCAAACTCAAATATAGATTGTCATGAAGACCAAGCCTTCACTACTATGAAGGTAATGGCATCTATCTCCGAAGACAAATGCAAAGGCACTCCTTGGATGAGTTGGAATAAATAAATAACTCAAGTTCAAAAGACCAAATAATATAAAAAACCAATAATCACATAAAAATTCATAGGTGCTACTATATCAATCTTCACTAACCAAGCTGGTGAGAAAACCAAACTCTTAACACATAAATGGAATTAGCATCCAACCTCGAGGTCTAATGGAAAAAAGACTCTAATAGGACTAATATAAAAAACTATTGACCTGGATTGGTATCATACTCACACATGTAAAATTCACAAAAGGAAGAGCACCCTCACATGGGAATAGGTGGGAGAGAAAGGTGTTTCATAACACTGCCTTCCCAAAATCACCCTCAACAACAAGGCCACTATCACAAATAAAAGTATTAACCAAACGATCTAGAGTTAGAATACTCAAGGAATGTGTAAGGGAGGAACTAAGACCATTCTATCTTTCAACTAACTCCATCCCCACAACTGTACTCTCCTCTTCGGAGGAGAAATTTTCTTCTTTTGGATTGATATGGTCAAAGAATAATGGATTTTGAAAACAAATATAGTTCAAAAAAACTACACCAACATCAAGAATCACATCACTAGGTTCAACAAAAGAAACATAATCATCATTATAAAATAAGGCATTCCATATAAGGAGGTAGGGATCAAACACATATGAAGATGAAACACAAGCAACCTCACACTCAAAACACAAAGATCCCAATGTGATGAACTATCAAGAATATTTTTTCTATGAATTAAGGAAGTGATAGGTTCTTCCATGCGATCATTGCTCAAAAGTTCACTCATATTCCATCGACCAACCCTACTAAAAAAACATTAATTTGAGTTTCATAAAGAAGAGGTTTGGTCAAATAGTCGGCTAGTGTCACACACAAGTGGGTAAATACAAAGGTCACATTATAATGCATTGTCAAATACAACACAAATACTGACACTAAGTGGACTTGGATCATTCCCTAAAAATAATTCCCCCTTTTACATCAACAATACAAATTAGTTTCAAGGCACGAATATCAATATAATTACAAAAAGTATGAAAGATATCACAAGACAATATATGGCTCAAAGCATTATCTTTAAAACTAGAGGGACACAAGTCATCCTTACAATAAAGTTTAATAAGATCATCAGTATAATCAACTAATGTATTCACTCCACCAAAACATTATATAAGTCATTAATAATGGGAAAAGAATCATATCATTAAAAAATAAATAATATTAAAACCCAAGTCATTTAGAGATACTAGATTGTTAAGTTTAGCCTGTATACCTTTAAGCTCCACAGATGAATCTTATTTACCTTCGGATGAGGCCTTTTTAAAATTTTCATGCCTTATTCTATTTTTGTAGAAGAAGGCATTCTCACCAAGCACCTCGAGTGTAGTATTTATACTTAGAACCTAAATTCCCTCATGTTTCACATAGATACCTACACAAGAGTCCAAACTAGAAGTCAGACAAAAAAGAGGGTTAGTTTGGGGTTGTGGAAACCCACTCACATCACTCCTCTCAACCTCTCTTTTTTAAAATCTTAGGCTTATATATATCACTCCCTTACTCCTCTCAATTTGGATCTATGATTTTATTTTATTAGAGATAAGGGTTATGGCTTATCATCATGGTACAAAAAGAACCTGGAACTCCTTAGATGTAGTTAGTCTCGATGATTGACCACATACATAAATCCTGCAGCATACTTCCATTTCATGAGCCATCTCAGTTCACCCCAAAGGGAAATGTTGGATTTGAAGGAATCATTTAGTATCAATATCTCTTGATTCTACCAATATGAAGCTGCCGACTAAAACTCTTAATTGTTAGCTCGAGTTTCCTATATTCACCCAACTTTATAAGTTGGAAATCCTCATTGCATTGCTATTCCTAAATGAGGTAGGTCTATCGATTACCCCCCCCCCAGCTAAAGGTTAGAAGAGTAGGATCAATAACATCGAGATCCCTACCATGCCTTCTATCATTATCCCTATACCCATCTCCTTGCATTTGAGAATTGGAACAAGGAATATAAGTTGTAGACGACCTAGGAAAAGGATTTGAATACTCCCTAACACCCATATAATAACTAGAATCATGACTAATAAATACTCTATATGAATAAGAATAAGAACTACCATTAGGATCATCATATGAATCACTACTACCTTGGTAGTATCCAAAGTGAATAGGTGAAAGGATGGTACCTCGTCACACATGCACTCTCGAATAGGTAGTTGGACTCAAATTCTCCATCATCATCATAATAATTATAAGAGATCCCTAGTAGTCCATGCCATCATCAAAGGAAGGAGGATCATCTTGATCATATTATCCAACATAATTGTACCCACTAGTTGAAGGTTATTGATCGTTGCTAGATCCATAGCCTTTGTAGTTGTAGTCCTTGCTCTTATCAAACACATATCCTCCCTCACTACCACATTAAAAATAAACTATGATGTATTCAAAAAAATCTCATTCAATTCAATACATAATGTACCAATGAGAGGTAAAAACAAGTGAAGTAAAAAATCTCTCAACGCTGGCAGCTCACCTTTATAATTACTTCTTGATTGGCTTAGCTAATCTTGAACCAAGTATCAATCTAGTGGTAGTAATTGTTAATCACGCTCAAGGTCAGAATTGATTTAGGTTTCCCTAACATACGACTCAATAACACAATAATAAGACAATAACACAACAAAAACTTAAGACTCAATTGTGTAGACAACTAAGGACATGAATCAACAACACATAATGAAACAAAAAAGAGAATTAAATAAGAAAATACGTACGACTCAAGAAATACGAAAAAAAACTAATGAAACTAATCAGGAGTTTACCAAGTTGTAAGTTAGTTTCTAAGAAGTTACAATTACAAAACATAGAACAAGAAATAGAAACCATGAATAAGAATCTAAGAATAAGCTTGGACTTTGATAATTTATCACTAATGGATAATTCCTTTAATGGAGCGAGTGTATTGGTCTTCAAAGGTTGCACTGTGCATAAGGTGGAAGGGAGTTCAACAAATTAAAGTTCAAAAACAAGGCAAACTTTACGATGCCTCTATCAAAAACCATGATGCACGAAATATGCTTTGTCAAACCGGTGATGGGCCTAGTTTTCTCCCATCCATTGGGGAATTTGCTTAAAATATTGACAAAATTTTTTTTATTATCGAGATGAGCAAGAAGAATTTGCACTGTGCCAAAAAAATCTTTGATGATCCACTTATTTCATGGATTTTGTCAATGTTTTCCCTCATTTTGCTCGAATTTTAAATACTAGTGGCCCCATTTGTACAAGATTCAAAGAATCAAGAGAGACTATTTTTATTCATGTCTACTGAAACCTTTGAATTCCCATTTTGTTGGATCAAACTTGAACTTTTTTCAATCTTCTCTTAGATGTTATAAATCTCCTTCAAGAGCTGAAGAACGCCAAGAACAAGCCTCAACTTTAAGAACTATGAGCCCACTCATATAAACTTGAAATTTCTTCACATTTTAGTATGTTGCTTCCTACCATCTGAGGAACAAGATATACCAAAATCCAAAATTCCAAGAAAAATTTGAGACCCACTTCTTCTTTCTTCTTCTTCTTCTTGTAAACTCAAGAACAATAATAGTGAATTTTCAACTTTCAACCCAAGTGCTAAAACTTGAAATTCCAAGACACAAAATAATAGGGAAACAACATAGTATTATCAAATAATAAAGAAAGAAATAACAAAATATAAAAAAAAATTCTTAGAGAACTTTATACTAATTTTTAATATTTAATTTTCTTTTTTGATTTTATAAGAACCGTACCCCAAGATTTGATTCGGCTATACTTGGCTTTGATAATAAATGCTAGGTGAGCTATCCTGATGGATGAAATCACAAACACAAATGTGGAACAGAATAAAATAAAGGCCACAGGTAAGAAACAAGTATGGAATCAAGGGAAACTGATAATATTAATATTAAAGACCTTCTTTTACATTATAATGACTATAATGGTCAATTTTTTGTTCTAGTGCATTTGACCCTTTTTCCCCTACCCATATCTTTGTTAGAAAAAACCAAGTATGGTTCTATTATCGGATTGGGATCGGGTTGAGTTGATTAGAAGAAAATAGAGATGTTGAGTTTTGAAGATTTAAGTTAAAAATAAGGAACTATAGTGGTCATTTAGAGTTCAGGGACTCGTATGAGAAATCTATTAGTTCAATTAGCTCAAGAATGTCGTGTTTGGTGTAGTTGCACAGTCTTTTCCTATTTTAAACCTTCGTGTGCTTAAACATTTAGACATGCTAAAGTTGAGTTTATCATTGAAATGGTTAACTTTTGTCAATATTTGAACTTGGAGTTCCCGGAATAGAAATATGATCGTTTCTTTGGATTTTGGAGGTGGAATTCCTTCATGAATGAGGTCTTTTATCTATATGGTAAGACCAGGGGAATTTTTGTTTTTTGGGGTAAAATGGACCCTTAGACGTCATCGGGTCAAAGATAACTTGTATCCATATTTTGATGTCTTTGTTAATTCCAATATACCAAAAATAATATGCCCGCATATATGGTTTGTCATAAAATGATTCCAATAAAATCTAAAGAGTCCATTTTCCTATTATTTGTTCCTTGTTGAATTTCTATAAACTGTTTTGTTATTGCTATCATAAATTTCTCCGCGTTTGAGAAGGACCACCGTATTTGCAAAGTAGGGTTGAGCCTGTGTTATTCGCATTCATTTCATGTTTACCATGTACACAGAGGGGAAGAATCACAGTCATCGTGTTTGCAGTGCCGCCTTACTTTCACAGTGAAATGCAATGAAGTGCACATGGGAGTTTTGAAAATACAATTACTCGGATAGTTTATTATTTCTCATACAAACCACAACCTAAAAACCTACTTGGCAAGGAAAAATCAAGGGGTTTTGAATATAATCTTTTGGTACGTTCTCTAAAAATAATTTCATCAATTTCCCACTACTTTAACATGAATTTTCACATCAAATGTCATTATTTTAATGATGATGGTGAAGAACTATCATACTCACTATTTATTTTTAGCTGCAGTGATATTTGTGTTGAAGTTGTTGATAGATTACCTTTGTGGAGTGCATTATGAAGCATTCACTAATAGTAGGAGTCTTTAGTAGATATTCATCCACAAAGATGTTAATTTGAGGAAGCATCATTAGTTAGAGTTGTTGAAATACTATGAAAAAACTATCCTGTATCTACTGTGAAAGGACAATACAGTGGTAGAGTCCCTTAGTAGAGAGTCCTCGAGTATGTGTAGTTTGGCTTCCATTTGGGTTGAGAAGTGTCCTTTGGCTAGAGATGTTTAGAGTCTAGCCAACAGCTTGGATAGATTGTAGATTTGAAAGGATTGTGGTATTCTTTCTTATGTAGCCCCAATTTTCATTGATGGAGAAAATTTAATAACTCAATTTGATGATGCTAAGTTGAAGACCATTTGTTACACGGTGTTTCAAGGTAAGCTTAAGGTAGTTGTGCTTGATTTTGAGGGGGTTTTGAGGACTGGGGAATAGATTTGTATCCCTAAGTTTTGTGACTTGGTCGGGTTATCTTTGAGGAGGCTCATAATTCAAGATATTCCATTCATTCACAAAGATGAATATGTACCACGATTTGAGCCAACATTATTGGTGGTGTGGTATAAGGAAGGACATTGCTGACTTTGCCACCTGGTTTGTCCGGGTGCATCATGTGTTGCATATTTCTATGCCTTGAAGGTATATTTCTAATTAATCTCATGTGCTTCAATGGGATACTTTGAGATTGGACCCAATATGTCCTTTGAGGAGTAGCCCATCCCTATACTTAATAGATTGGTCCAGAATCTATGGACCAATGAGATAGCTTAGTTAAGGTGTAGTGGAGGCACAAGTCACTTAGGAGGCTGCTTGGGATATTAAGTAATAGAAGCGTAGAAAATACTTTTAGTGGTTGATATTGTTATGACCCTAAAGGTTATTTTGTCATTCTAGTACATTTTGACCCTCCCCCATGTAGCTTCATTTGACCAAACTAAGTATGGTTCTATGGTTGGATTGGGAGCTGGTTGAATTTATTAGAGTAAAATAGAGATGTTGATTTTTTAGGCTTTAAGATCAAAATGAGTAACTATATGTTTCATTTAGAGTTTTATGCCTCGTATTAGAAATTTTTTAGTTCCATCAGCTCCGCAATGTTGAGTTTGGTCTACTTGCATCTTTGTTTCCTATTTTAGACCTTCTATAATTAGTTTGATCATTTAGATAGGCTTGAGTTTATAATGAAATGGTTGATTTTGGTAAACATTTGGACTTAGAGTGCGCTTATCAGAAATCCAATGGTTAAGTTGGATTCGAGAGTACAAATTTGGTCTATTTGAGGTTCTTTACATGAACCATCATCTTCCTCGAAGAATAGTTCTTCACCAAATATGGAAATTATTTGTAGCCATTATCTCAATTTTGAAGGCCATGATTGCATTTATCATGGATCGGTTAACCAAACCATCTTACTCCCTACCAATGCACTCAACTTGGTGTGTAGAGAAAATAGTTGAGGTGTATATTTGTGAGGTGCTTAGGCTTAATGGAGTGCCTTTTTCTATCATATTTGATCTAGGAACATAGTTTACCTCATGATTTACGAGGTTGATTAAGAGGGACTTGGGTACCGAGGATGATTTGAGTGCACATTCTCACCCACAAACGGATGGACAGTTTGAGAGGACTATTCAGGTACTTAAGGATAGCCTATGTTTTTTATTTTAAGGACAGTTGGGACAAGCATTTGGCCTTATAGAAGTTTTCATATAATAGCAATTGTCACTCCAGTATTCAGATTCTAATTTTTGAGGTGTTGTATGGTAGGCGTTGCAGCTTGTATATTGCTTGGTTTTGTTGTGGAGAGAGTTTGACCCCAGAGTTATGACTATCTTCATGATACTATCGACTAGGTTAGACTTATTCACAAAATGGTTCAGGCTTTGAAGAGCAGGAAGAAGTCCTATATAGATCATAGTCTTCAGCCCCTCAAGTTCAGTATTGGTGATTTGATTTTTCTTCCTGTGTCATCCATGAAGGGCTTTATGAGGTTTAGTAGGCAGGGCATTCTTAGACCCTAGTTTATTGGGCCTTACGAGATCTTATAGAGAGTTGGAGAGGTTTTCTACAAACATGCATTACAGGAAGAGCTACTACAGTTCATCCGATTTTTCATGTATCGATGCTTTACAAATATGTGTCGGACCCATATCATGTGTTATGCCGGGAATCCGTGCACATTGATAGTAGCATGATGTATGTTGAGAAACCAAAGGCTATCTTAGACAGGGATTTTAGGAAGCTAATGTCCAAGGAGATTCTAGTAGTTAAGGTTCATTGGGAATATCAACCAGTCAAGGAGGATACCTTGGATATAGGGCATGATTTGTGGACCTAGTAACCACATCTATTCAAAAATTAAGGTACTAATATTTCCTTGACTTTTGAGGATGACAGTCGCATTTAGTGGTAGATGTTGTAGTGACCTATTTGGTCATTTGCTTGGCTTTTGTCTTTTTCTCTATTTATAGCTTTCTAATAGCTACACCAAGTGATTTATGACCTAGACAGACTGCTAGTTCAGTTCCCTGGTAGTTCTATAGCCCATTATATCAGTTTTATATTTTAGAGGCTTAACCTTGAAGATGTAGAAGTTGAGAATGAATTCCTAGTAATCACATTCAAAGTCGAATTCCGACAATTTTGTTGGCTCCAGAATGTCGAATTTGTTCTAAATGGGTTTTAAGTTCATGTCCCAGGGTTTTCAGTTTGTATTTGAGATACTTGGGGGGAATTTAGTTCAGTTATATCTCATTTTGAAGATGGGTGACCTTTTATTAATCCGATTGTCAGATCAGAATTTCAATGATTCCATCAGCTCTAGAATTATTATTTTTGGCTAATTGAGTATTTAGTTTGCTTTTCGGGGTGTCCAGGCTCATTTTGGGCTAGTTTGCAAGATGGTAGGAAAATCCTCCTTTTAATTATTTTGGTTTAGGGGTTCTTACCATTAAAATGACCTCCGCTGGTCATTGCATTGATTAAATTATGTCCAATATTCATTTTCCACTAAAAATACATATTTTGTTTGTGGTTGCTAGACTTAGTGTGAATTTTTTCCTTCGTTTAAAAATTTGGTTGTTGCATATTTTCCACAAGTTCCAAGTGATTAGCATAAATGCACCCCTTTTGCGCCATCGTGCTAAACTATCTTATCCTTCTTTTTTGCGCGAACGCACAAATTCCCCATTCTTTAACATAGTGTGATCTGGTGGCCTAGTGCGATTTCTCTATGTCACGTTTAGTTTATAAACTAGAAGCTTCCGTTACAGCTTCATTTTCCTTATCCCTCCTAAAAATTAGTCTTCCCTCCCTCACTATTTCACCTTCAAAATACAGTGTGTAGCTAGTAAATTAGATCAATTCAGGTGGGAAGCTTGTTCTTTGTCTCATTACCCATGAATTGGTAAGTCTTCCTTCCACCATAAATCTTGGCTTCCAATGGTGATTTACAATCTTTCGCTTATTTATTTATTGAAATTTCTTTTCCATTGGGTTATGGTGTTGGGTGAGCATAGTGAGTTGTTGGTGAACGTTGTTACTTCCTTTTATGGTATATTGTCATTCTTTTTCGCTGTGATCTGTAATCACAATTTTTTTCCTTACAGGGAAAAATGTTTCTTGGTCAATTGAAGACGTTCCGATGGTCCAATTGCATTCAAATTTGAACTGAACGTTCCTTGAGCTAATATCATCATGTCGGTGATCTTAGTTTACTTTTTTGGGCTGCGGGACCCACGAACCTATTTTTAGGCCAATTTTCTGACCCAATTTTCAATTTGCAATACGCTTCTAGTTATGCATGATTCGACCACCAGATTTATAATTTCATAGTTTTGGTTAATTTCAGCTATGTTCGAATAATCAGGCTTCATTGCACATTTTTTTAGGGTTATCGCTAATGCCTAGATAAACTAGGTGTACTTTCCTTATAGAGTGCGCTACTTTGTTGTGCTCGTTGATATGGCTATTTTTGTGGGTGTTTTCAGGTTGATCACCTTGATTTCAATAAATTGTTACTCTTGTACTGCCTTTTGGGGGTCATATTGAGAGAAGTAATGGGCATGGGGTATATGAGATCATCTCGATCTTTCCAGGCGGTGGCCTCAGACCTTTTGGCTATGCTTGAGACCTTATGATGATCAAGTGAGATCCTTACCTGGATTGTGTCCATTGGCCGATCCTAGTCTTGTTGTTCTTCTTGTAACTGTCTTTTGTTGTTGTACGCAATGATCATGCATCTTTACATTTATTATATATGGTAAATTGAGTACGGGCGTTTTTTGGGGCTATGGTATCTCTTTATTTTAAGTTAACCAATTAAAATTGGCATTTCTCTAGCATAATAACTAATGAAAATGGAGATTTTCTTATTTATACATTTGTCATGACCACCCTATTGTACGGCTCAATTTTTAAAGTATAACTTACAAGCGCAATTTTTAAAGTATAACTGGAAGAATTTTTAACTGTCATTGATAATGGATATACTATTACTCAGTGTTGTACTTATGGAACTGATGTGGAGGGGACCCCTAAGATTTTGAACTAAGGGTCAGGGACTCCATGATTTAGTTTTGTTTTGAACTGATAGGGCA
>JBDJHY010061546.1:0-13871 GCA_039654485.1 Withania somnifera
AGAAAGTTATCATTTTGGAGACAAAAATCAAGAAGTTGAAATCTATCATTTTTATCTCGTGTGCTTTGCTCGTTGTGTTTCTTCTAGGGAGGATAACTTGAATGAAAGGAAAAATCAAAGACTTTCATGTTCCTATGATTCCTTTCTTATTTAAGTCCAAATTAGTTATTCTCGTAGGAAGGATGAACTAATTGACCAATTGTTTAGTCATGTAACTTTTTAAGTAACTTTGAGATTGTAGCCATCAAGTGAAATAAGAATGGTAAATGAATAGCCAACTGCGCACCTATACCTTAGCATGTTTTTGTCACTTTTTTCAACTTGCAAAGGTTTGGAAGTTGCAAGGGCATACTAGTTACAGACCTTCCTAGCATCATTTAAGTCCTTAAATGTCATATTTTTTTGCAACTCCATGTAATGACTCAACTTGTTATTGACTTTCATATTTTTTTGTATTTTAATAAGCTCTAACTCATCAAAGTCATACTCGCCATTTGAAGTAGGATCAACTAAACTATCATTACTTTCTGATTTAGCATAAGTTCCATAGTCACGCTCAACATGATATGTTTCACTGAAATGAATAATATAAAGGGTAGAAATGGTGTCTTCATAATCATCAACAACAAATAAATGGATAACCCTAAACTCTTCAATTAATAACTCTTGGAATGTCCTAATACCATTAGAATCTTGAATCAAGAACAGAATCCCAGAAGGTCCTTTCACAAGTACTTACTTAACTTTTATAAATCCCAAGTTATTTGTAAATGCATCTTCTATGTGAATCAATCTTAGGTGATCTGAATCAATTCCTCTCATATAATGAATATATTTTTTCTCATATAGAAGTTAAGGTTTTATAGGCCATTTACCTCCGTTGGAGGTATAAAAGGTCAACATTCAGATCTGTCCATGTTCAATTATCTAGAGACAATACAAAATAAAAAAGCAGACATAGAGAACCCAACATTAATAAACAAAGCACTTCAGGGAATCTCAACAAAAACAAAGAACTTAAATGGGGAGGAGATTTCAGTAGGTATAAAAAAGGACATCAAGGAATCTCAACTAATAAACAAATCGAGGATCACATAAAAAACATTAATATATGTGGTCCAATATCATATAAAACCAAAAAAAAGTGTTAAGAAGGGCATACAAAAAGGAAAATGAACCCCCAAAACATAAAAATCATATAATATTTCAATGAAATTTAACATAATTTATTAATATGCAACCAAAAAAATGTCAATAAAATAAAGGCATAAAAACAGTAAAAAGAACCCCCCAAAAATAAGATAAAGACCATATATTCCAACAAACTTTAACTCATTTGATGTACCAACAAACCCCAACACACATGTAAAATATTCACAATTTAAACCCCAACACACTGATGTAACAAAAATTTAACAAAGATTTTTCGGCCCTAAAAACCCCCAACTTCACAACACCAAAATAATTCAAACATACTCAAAATCCTACTAAAACTAAGAAATAATCAATTACATACTAAACTAGAAGAGAACTTACCTAGTAAATGAAGATTCTAGAGGAAAACATCCATGAATATGAGGTTTCCAATTGCCTATATGTCAGCCGCGAAGTTGTGAAGCGTAAAAATGAGGGGTCAAGTTGTTTTACCTTCAACAAAGTTGATGCTCTAGGCCAATAGCAAGTCGGATCGGATAGAGTAATTTTCCCAAGTCAATGGGTAATTAAACAAGTGGAGTGCCTAGTTGGATGGCTTAGGGGTGCTTTTTGCCAAGTTGAAATGTCACGTGGATGTCATAGCATTAAAAGTTAAGGGTTATTAACTTGGAGGGCATATATTGTTCTTTCGGATAACAACGAGGGTATTTTTGGTCCTAAAATAAAGCAGAGGGCATATGTGATCCATTTAGAATAGTTTAGGGACATTTTGATTCTTTTTCAAAAATTTTATAAAACATCTCAACTCATGAGATATCTTCACTTATTCCATTGAGAGTACCAAACAATGCCTAAGTTCTTTGGTATCAGACAAGAATATTAAGTGATTCAATAATTGAATTTATTTCATTTTTAAAAAAGAAAATATCAACTTATAAGTTTAATGCATGATACATAAATGTGATTTCTAATTTGATCTCAATTGATAATTAAGTGTGTACAATAAATATTTAGATTATCATGAAATTGTATAAGTAGACACATTTCATATGTGAAAATTCATGTGAGATACTTGCGTCTTATATGTCAAATCATGTGAGATTTTTTGCATAAAATATGTGTATCTATTTGTTTAAATTTTATGATAATTCAAGTGAAACACTTATGCACACCCAAACTTGGGAAGGTGTATGGCCATAAAATTTGGGAACTTGATTTCAAATCGGTGTTTGTTTATGAAAATCCACAAAATTTTAATGTCAACTTCAAATCATGATATCTAATCTCAAATCCTTCAAAAAAAAAAAATAAGATTTAAAATTACAAGTTGTGCTTTCAAAATTTTAAAAATATAAAATTTGACTCATAATTTTATATTTTACTACAAAAAATCATAATTTTTTTTATATATAACTTATGTTTAACGTGAACCGTTTATTCATATCACGAGGGGTATCAAAGAATAATTAATTACCGTTGTTGTTGATTTACTAAACCAACGAATTTTTGTAAAATTATTTATATTTGAAAGTTTTTCATAACATGTAATTGCAATTATGCAACAACTTGTGCAGTTGCATTTATAAAGCAATTTAGTTTATATTGTAATGAATTTTTCCATCAATCTAAAACATCTACACATATTATGAGTCATTTTAAGCAATTTAACGTGTCATTTAAATAAGTTAAATTAAAAATTGTAGATAAAAACACAACATCATAATGTTATAAATTAAAAACTTCAAAATATAATGTTTTTTTCCTTCTTGCCACTAATTTATTTGTCATTAATAAAAGTAGTCGCCGTGAACTTTGACATGATCTTATTTCTATCCATGTAATTAGTCCCTATAATACATCATTACTTCCTAATATTACATACTATACCATTTTAGTTGAGGTGGGATACATTGTTTTTATATATCTGTTTTTCATAATTTCATGTATTTGTGTATTGAGTTTATAATTTAATTTATCTGTATGTCTGAGTTTCATGATTTCATGTATCTATGGGGCTGAGTTTCATAATTTTATGTATGTGTATCTGAGTATCATAATTTCATATATTTGGTTAATTTCCCACCTTATTTCATATATCTGGTTAATTTTCCAACTTTATTTCATGTATCTGGTTAATTTTCCACTTTTTTGTAATTTCACGTATCTAATTAGTTCTCCCACCTTATTTCGTATATCTTATTCATTCCTCCATGTTATTTATGTATCTTAGACTTCAAATTCGTTCATTTTGAAGAGAATTTGATGGAGCTTTTTGTGTTTCTACTCGAGGGAGGGATTGAGCATAGAACCCTAAAGAAATTTTGAGTTTAGACATCTCCAGCGGCGACACCTCCGTTGTATTAATTCGCCTAGACATAGGAATCAGTAAAACTCAATTTTGCTGAGATATCATGGGTGAAAATTGGGGCTTTTGGTGGGTTGTGTGCGCATTATTGAGGTGTTCAATTTTGCATGGATCTTGCACCACCACTAAAACTGTCAGCAAGAAATACAGGTGTCCTTATACCGTTCCGCGAGACTCAACTATACTTGTCCACGCATGGTGAAATCAACGAACCTAACACTCTGATACCAAGTCTGTCACGACCCAAAATGGGTCGTGAGTGGAACCACTACTTACTAACTAAGTGAGCCAACCACTAACCTCAATCCCGCATAATTAAACGAGTTAATAGACTAAACAACACAATAATAAATTCTAACGATGTTAACATGATGGAAAACAAAAATACTCTATTTATTTATTACAATGCCCGAATTTGAAAGTCACATTTAGCCAAGGACATCTAAAACTGAATAATAATAAGTTTAGAATCATTCAAAAATCTAAAAGTAGTCAAACATCCAATTTCCCCAACAAAAAAAAGGGAATCAAAGCTGAACAGACCCACAACAATTAGTATGAAGGGCCTACCCTGATCTTTTTTTCCAAGCGGGCTAGAGAAATGGTCGAGCCTAAGCTGGTGGAACACCCGCTGCACTCAACAATCAACAAAATAAAGAAAGAAAAAAAATAGGGGTTAGTACAAAGACATGTATACTGAGTAGCTATCATCGGATAACCTAGGATAAAAAAATAATATTTCAGGATAACAATAGAAAAGTCATCAATGAACTCATCAAGTAACCACAAGTAATAATTCCACAACAGTTCACAACTAAAAATATATAAGCAAACGGATATTAACATACCATACAGGAGGTATTAGGTCTTAATACCAATACCTTTAGGAAGTAAGCCTTTTGGGAGTTACGTTTTAGATTAGTTTAAGTCATTTTCCATTTACATCATTATTACCAATTGAATAATCGTGTCGAAAGACCAAGATAACAAATCAAGGATCTTATTTGCATTGGCTATATAACCAAATAACTAGGGCTTCATTATTTGCCCAAATAACCATTATCCCACTATCTCATGATTATTGGTTCAATTATTATCAATTAGTATCATTCTATTTTACATCGGTTTGTTTATTGTGAGCATCTTCGAGATATGATAAGTGGAGGATTAATATTATTGAAATTATGGTTTAAGAGTAATCATTTCACATCACAACATAATAAATTCACAACATCAAGACTAGTACTCTGAGTCTACATTATCATCAAGCACTATTAAGTTCTATTTCGAGTTATAAGGAAAGCAACCTAGGAATGATTTACCATGTTGAATTAAGTTCTATTTATCTACTATTTAAATTAAACCATAACTTACCTCAAATCACAAGAAAAGCAACCCAAGGATGATTTTCTTTTTTTCTCACAAAATTGATGAATGGTTGGTCCTTTGCATGCTCTAGAATAATAATGTGTCATAACAAGTTACAAACTAAGAATTTATGCAAAAAAACTAATTTTATCACTTAAACATCTTCCTATGGCTTCAACCCTAACTTGGGATTTCCTTCAACCTAAACTCCATCAAGATTAAAACTTTGTTGAAGAATTCTACCAATTGTTAGTTTTTCATGGATAATTCTATTATCATTACTCATAACTCAACATAATGCATCACAACTAGATGAACTTCTAGTCACCCACTTCATCTTCCTCAACCTAGGTTTACATCCTATTTCTCCATCATTAAAGAACCCCAAGAACTTAAAGGATTCTAGAGATTATAACGGAAAATGGGAGTGGAATTACTTGCCTTGATGATGTTAAACTCCCAAATTCTTGTTCTTCCTCCCTACAGTTGCATGCTCTTTTTCAAAAGGGTTATGGGGAATTAATCCCCTAATGGGAATATAACAGGTCTGTCACAGCGATAATACCGCTGTAGTGGTACCATTGTGCTCTGTTATGGCAATATGTATTGTAGCGGTAAAATATCTCCAAACAGTAAGCTCCTTTCATCTCTCAATTGGCCCTATTTTACAACACACATTTTTTTGGACATATATTTTGATACCTATCATGGTAGCTAATGCTACCAGAGTTCTAGAGTCCCAAATTTAATTTTGAAAAGTTCTATAGGTTGCTACGGGAGTCTACTCTCAAATTATTGACATTAAACACACCATTCTAAATCAAATTATCGGTAGTACCCTATAAGTACTCAATACTAAATTTTTGGCCAAGACTATGCTAGCCCTGAATTTTTCTAACTTTAACATTTAGGGTTTAGGCACTACAGAAATACCTCGAGGAGTATCAACAAATCGGGAAGTACCCGTAACAATTGTATGGGTTGTTATACTTGTCATTATAACAAGCTTACTGAAAAGAACAAAATACCAATGAATTTATTGGGTCCTTATTTCACATAGCATCCAATGTAATTATAACCATTGAAACATACATCCACCCCCATGATATAGTATGTATTTCCTTGAATTGTTGTTGTTCCAATTAAATACTTATCACGATCCAATTTCTCAGGTCATGAAGGCACCTACAATCCACCGTAGGCGAAGCACCCAACAATACGTAAAAAAAATAATGGATAAAAGCGGAAGATAATGTAAAATTTAAGAAAAGATACTGCAGAAGTCAGATACAATAAAAAGGATCTTCAAAACCTGGTATCTAGTATAATAAGCCTTAAAGTATGAATACAAATCTAAAAAATGACAAAATGCATAGTCTGTCTTAGAAAGTACAACAGACAGAAAATAAAATAAAATAAAGAAAGGTAAAGTGGACTCCGAACACTAGGAGCCATCATTTACCTCTGAAATAGCCAACTTAGCAAGAACTCTAGATCAACATCGTTGATTCGTACTCGGATCTACACTGGAAAGGTGTAGATGTTTAGTAAGAGTAGAAAATAACCAAAGAAATGGATACCAAATTCACATTATAGGCTGACTGGGCGCATATAAAAAATAAAAGCACTAAATATATAGATAATAAAGGACAAGTCACAAAAATCAACAAGTCGAGAAAAATGTGAAAAAAACTAGCTAAGCACAACATAAGAAAGTAATCAGTTGTATAAACCTAGCTAACAAGTTTCGAAAACTCAGGAAAAAAATATACCTAAATTCATGCTCAACTAACATGAGAATATGAAATAATACATACATGACCGTATATCCATAACCTAAATAATAGGATAGAAAGGAAGGAATATCTACAAGAAAGTCATGAATGACATGCATTATGAAGAAAAACCTGAAGAATATTACCATTAACTAATACAGGATACAAATATAACAAAATAAGTAACTAAGATCCCAATGAGTGCCCATATCCCCAAGGGATACGTACAAGTAAAAAAAATTCTCAGCCATCCATACAATTGGAGAGTATAATCAAAAAGCAAAAAATAAAGATAGAGGTATAAAGAATGATATGATAGAATGCTAGTAAAAATTTTGTCTTCTCCTCTTTCAAACCCGCAAGCCAGTCAAGAAAGACTCATGGAAATCCACAACTCGTATACCTTTACTCCCCTATATATCCTTCTTTCGATTGCCTTTAAGCTTGGATTGACAAGGTCTATGGAGGACGGAACCGCATACAACACATAATCTTATAATTGTACTCGACCTCTATCAGGTCTATCTCAAAATAACAAGTGATAATAACTGTGCCCAACTGTAACCGGGGTCTAAAATCAGTAGAAAACTCAACTTATAACTCATGACTACAACCAAGTATAGTATCAACATGAAAATAGTGAATAAATCCATCTTTAACCTTATCATTGAAAACTGGTGAAAATCATCAATTTATACTTCATTTAATCACATAATACTGAAAATGGCTCCACAAGGCCATGCAAGGTTTCAAAATCAGTAATGTTGGGCTCTTATCCCAAAAGCAGTAAAAACCAATACATAAAACCAATTTTTATGATGATGTCGTGAAAACCAAAATAAATAAATCACAACCACTCCTATTGGCCCTGCACAAGCTTGGTATCACTATAACAAGTAAGAACCATCTAGTCGATGACCGGGACAGTTGAACATTCTCAATAATCTCTACATAGATATTCCAGAATCAATACAAGACTATACATGGTCATAGAGTAATCTATAATCATAATATAATGCTTAAGAAAAAGTCGAGAACAATGATAAAAGAAGTGGACAGGGTTCAAGGTACCAGTCCTAGAAAGCCAACCCAAGTATAAGTTAAGTATTACAAGTATCTCGAATATAAATCCAGTTTAAGATCAGTGAGCCATGATGTACCTAACATCCGAAGAATTATTCATAAATATCAAGAAAATTAGCTCGACCTACTTTAAAAATGCTTCAACAAACATGAAACTATTAAAATAATAAACTACATATAAAGGAAATCAAATGATATCCATAAAGCTATAATTCTAGATGGAGTCAAAATTTGAGTAAAAAATATGCCCATTGGACTGGTAACTTGAAACTCTATACAAAAGATATCAATTCGTTCTTCTCATTACCAGGAACGTATACCAAAAATATAGAGAAAAACAAAACTAAGAACAAGCTAGAATCAATGAATAAAGTGAAGAATAAAGTTGAGGAAATTTGGGAATTTGGGGATAAAATTCAATAAAATTAGAGTGAAATCTTACCATTAATTAAAGAAAATATAAGAAGACACAATTTTCAATGTTAACAAAGCTCACATGCAAAACCCCAAGATTTAACAATGGAGAAAATATGTTTTTTGGTTTGAAGAAGATGAAAAATGTACTGAATTTTTGGGGTTTTGAGTTTATATACTGCAGGGACTTCACATCACAACAGAAAAGGGAAATAGGATTATGCATCGTGATCACATGAGGGAACCTTACAATCATAAAGAACAAAACCTGGGGCACCAGCAGACTTGGTTTGATTGCAAACCAAAAATGAAATGGAACTTTGACTGAAGGCTCGAAATGAGTTCGAAATTGGATGAACCCAAACCAAATATAATACCAGCATAAAAATGACATTCTAGACTAAACAATATACAATTAGTTTTGATTCGAGATCATTTCAACAAAATATTGACTAAACTCAATCCTCATTCTAAATTGCGAAATTCCAACTAGGTACTCAAAATGAGTTAGACTTTGGGACCTGAACAAACAACTCACCCAACCCAAACTCAATATTCTAAAGCTAATGGTGCAGTTAAATTTTCAATCCAAGGCTTTAATCATCAAAATTTGACCGAAGTTAAACCGTTACACTCCAAAACAATAAAAACACACACACAAAAAGATAAAAACACATTGAAGGCTTCCGTACAAAGAACAAAAACCGTCCAACTAGACCAAAATCCACATTCTGGAGTTAACAAAACTATCAAAATTCAATTTCAAGTTTGTTTTCAAAGAATGTTGATTAGAGTCAATAATTTTAAAAGTTAAGGCTCTAAAATCAGGAAATAAACATAAAAACCAAATAAACTACCGAGAACGAAACCACTGGCTTTGACAAGTCATAAGTGACTTATAGCCGCTAGAAGAAAGATCTAAGATGGAAAAAAGTTTTATAACGTAAAGATGACTGAAAGAGTCATTAGAATAGCTATTCGGGATTTAAACTCAGTAGATGCACCATTTACTCTCACACACTAACATATACACTTACTTCTTTGAATTGTTGTTGTTAAAAAATTATTGGTATCTTTAATGACTATTATCTTTTTACTTCTACGAGCTAGGGATAATAACTTGTTTGGTCAAACTTCTAAAATTAATTTATCCTAAAAAGAGTTTTTTTAAAAAGTAATTTCAAAAAAGTACTTTTGGTGAGAAATGATTTGTATTTGACGAATAAATTTTTAAAAAAATTCTGTAGCAATTAATATTTGGTCAATTTTGTAAAAAGTGCTTTTACAGAAAATCCATATATTAACTTTAAGAGACAATATTTATTACTCTCTAGGGACACTTATTTTCTTCTAAAAGCTTGTCAAATACCTCACTTTTTAAAATTAAGCAATTTTGGGGGAAGATAAGCTTGGCCAAACAACTTATAATATGTATATACTTTACTCTATTCAAATCTAAACTTATGAAATTATACTGAATTTATTAGTGTTTCGTTAGTAATGATTCTCACAGTCATTTTTAGTATTTTTTTGTAAAATAACTATTTTACCTTTTTTTGATAATTTTCTCATATCATGATTGGTTCACTTATGTGGTTGGGTTGAGAATCAGAGCAACAAGTTATGAGTTTTGAGAAAATTTAGTTATTGAAGGATTTAAGTTGAAATAGTTGACTTTAGTCAACATTTAGAATTTTGAATCTCAGAATGGATTTTGTCTATTCCATCTACTTCATAATGTGATTTTAATCTAGGAGAGCCTTCCGTTTCAATTTTGAAATTTTTATGGTGAAATTAGACCGATAGACGAGCTAGAATGAAAGTCAAGATCTAAGTTTGACATTGGTCAACGTTTGAAGTTTGGGTACTTGAATTTAAATTCCTTTGATTGTGTTAGCTTTGGAGGGCTATTTATAGTATAGTATGACCTTTATTTTTATTTTGGGGATGTGGTTTCGAGTTTAGGGAGTTCAACGAGATAATTGAGAATTTAAACTTATTTGTGATCCTTAATGGATATCAGGTCACGAAGACCTCAAATATATATTTTGATGATTTTGTTGAATCTGGTATATCGCTTAAAATCACTTTACATATATGGTTTATTTATACTGTATTTTGAATGAATCTCGAAGGTCCATTAGAAGTTTGTGAAAAATTTAATATTTTTGTTGTCAAATGGTTAGTATGAGTGCCATACGGACCGTGGAAAGGCCATACGACACGTATGGTGGATCACATGGATTTGTATATTTTTCTTATTTTAGATCGTGGCTTGAGGTCGATAGGCTTGAGGTCGATAGCTCGTGGGTCGGTGGACCCTTTTGTATGGGTCCTAGTTGATATTTTTGTAATATTTTATTGAGGGGTAATCCCATCTTTTTTATCTTACAAAAACTCGTATAAAAGCATTTTAAATTATTTTCTACTATTTTTTTGAATTCTAAAGCCTTTCACAACACCTTTTGGAGATTTTTTCTTTAGGGAAACTTGGAGGCTAGGTTTTGAAAGAGTAAAGCTCTTGGTAAGATTTCTCACTCAAATTCATGCTACTTTTAGATTTACAGTCATGATTTCATTTTTGTTTCTCGATTTTGAAAGATTCAAATTTGAAGTTTTGAACTCAAGCTTTTAAAGTATAAATTGTGATTTTGATTACTAAATTGAGCTTAGTATTAGATGAATTTTGATATTTGAACTCCCTTAAGTATGGGTAACTTGAATGTCAAAGAATTTCTAAGTTTTGGCTCAAGGTTTAGGGCTCAAATTTTTAGAGTAATTTTTGGTGTTTATGTGTTGGTTGTTGTAAATAAGAGTAATGTGGACTATTGGGGGTGTCCGTGTGGGTGAACTGACGAGTATTCATCCTGACTCTAGATTCAAGCATGTAGGATAAAATAAAGGAATAAAATTGGTCGTACGTTCTTTAATTATTTTTTTCTATATTGAGTGAGATATTATGTAGCTTTTGAGATGCCTAAATGGGGTTATATGCATCTGGACGATTCTTTATTGGATATTATCTCTATGTATGAGGTTTGGTTGTCCTACTTTGATACTTGGTATATAATATTTCACCGGAGTGTGAGTTTTATTAAGTTGATGAGCTGGTTATCTGTGTTTACCCATATGGGGGCCTTTATTGACCTATTTGAATTGGAATTGCTATTTTTATGATATGTATATAAAATTGCTTATTCGTTGTTGGATTTGGATCGTTGATATAGAAATGTGGCTCTTGAGAAAAAAGATGAAATGATATGAAAATGAAAGATAAAGAGGATATGCTATGATATGATAAGACCTAATGAAAAATGCTTCAAGGCATAATGATGTGATATGATAAGACCCAATGGGAAATGGTTCCAAGCATATGATTATTCGTAGGGTCAGTGACTTCCCCAATTCAGATACATGGCTTAGCTAACTTCCATGGGTCCTGACTATCTGAAATTACGGAGTTGATGAATGGAGTTTTTAGGTCTTATCTTGACTCATTTTTGATTGTAAATTTATGATATTTGGTGTGTTTTAGGAGTGATGTAGATCATATTTGGGATTTGAGGATTTTTCTTTAGAGATTCAGGGACGAGAAGTTATATGCAAAATTCTTGAAGTGTGAGTTTTAGATCAGTTTTATGTTGTTCTTTGTCCATGTAATGTATAAGATGGCATTATGGTCGATCTAACAAAGATTGAGGTGGTTCGAGGTTAGATGAGGCCTACTTCCCCTACTGAGTTTTGTATTTTATAGGTTTTGTTGGATACTACCGAAGATTTTCTTAGGGTTTCTCTGCCATTACATCCCCACTAACTAGATTGTCTAAGAAGAATGTAGCTTTCTAGTGGTTGGACGAGTGTGAGGAGAGCTTCCAAAAACTTAAGGATTTGTTGACTTTGGATATTGTTATAAAGTTCCTTGTTGAGCCTTTTCCCATGTATTATGATGATTCTAGAGTTTAATTAGGTGGAGTGTTGATGTAGAAAGGGAAAGTGATGGCATATGCTTCAAGGCGATTGAAGACATATGAGAAGAATTATCCTACCCATGACTTAAATTTGGTGGCTATGGTATTTGTGTAAAATTTATGGAATCACTACTTGTATGGAGTTCATTGTGAGGTTTTCACTAATAACATGAGTCTTCTGTATATCTTTAGCCAGAGAGATCTTAATTTAAGGTACCAAAGACAGATTGAGTTGTTGAATGACTATGACATGACTATTTTGTACCATCTTGGTAAAGCTAATGTGGTGGTAGATACATTGAGTAGAAAACCAGTTAGCATTGGAAGTGTTGCTTCAATTCGAGTAGATGAACACCATTTGTTAGAGATTTTCAGGGTATGACCACCAATTTTATGTTTGCAGATTTTTGACAATGGTGGATTCTATCCTTTGTGAAAATTCATTATTATTTGGTAAAAAAAATCAAGGAAAGTCAGTTTGAAGATGAGAAATTATGTATCATTCATGATAAAGTGTTGAGAGGTAAAAAAAGAAGAAACAGTACTTGATCTTGAAGGTGTCTTGAGGATTAGAGGTAGGATTTGTGTGCCAAAGGTGGGTGACTTGATTAGATTAACCCTAAAGAAGGCCCATCGTTTGAGGTATGATCACCTAGGAGAAGCTAAGATGTATCATGATTTGAGTCAACATTATTAGTAGTATGGCATAAAGAAGATATAGTGTAGTTTGTAGCCAAGTGTTTGAGTTGTTAACAGGTTATGTTTGAGCATCATTGACCTAGTGGTTTATCCTAGAGGATGCACATTCCTAAATAAAAGTGAGAGCATATTACCATGGGCTTCATAATGGGCTTGCCAATCAACGTGGGTGGTTTTGATTTTATTTGGATGAATGTTGATCGGTTGACTAAGTCTGCTAATTTCTTTTAAGTTAAAATGAGTTATAATATTGAGAGGTTGGCCCAGATTTATCTCAGTCAGATGTTCACTTGCATAGCATTCCTATATCCATAATTTCTTATTGAGGTTCCTTATTTACATTGCATTTCTTGAGAGAGTTATTGGTTTGATACTTTTGAGGTGAGATCCCTTGATAGAAATTTTCTATGTGATACTATGATGAAGGTTGAGTAATTTAGAGTAGATTGTTGATATCCTAGAGCAGGAAAAAAACTATGATGATTGGAGGGTTTGAGCCTTAGAGTTCATGGACACCATGTGTTGGTTAAGGTATCAACTATGAAGGACATATTGAGGTTTGGGTAGAAGGGTAAGCTTAGATCTCGGTTCATTGATCTATTTGAAATCTTGGAGTGTGTTAGATGGGTGGCTATAAGTTTGCTTTACCACTCAGTTTATCTTCCATTCATCCCGTTTTTCATGTTTCCATGCTATGAAAGTACATTCATGATAATTCTTATGTTATTCATCTTGAGTATGTGACGTTGGATCTGGATTTGACTTAATAGAAGTACCTGTATCTATTTTGGAAAGGCAGGCTGGAAGTTGAGGATTAATGAGACAACTTTAGTGAAAGTTCAACTGAAGCAGCGTCCAGTTGAGAAGGATACATAGGAGATTGAGTCTGACATGCATGCTAGATTTTCCAGTTCTTTTATGCTTTAGTTACTCACTTTTCCTTTATGTTCGAGATGAACATAGTGTTTAGTGGTGGATGATGTGATGACCCTCATGGTTATTTTTGGAATTTCTCTTAAAATAACCATTTAACCTTTTTTTTAT
>JBDJHY010061870.1:0-10966 GCA_039654485.1 Withania somnifera
GACCATCCATTTGAAGGTGGCATGAAGTAGAAAACAAAATCTTGGTGCCAAGTGCACCCCATAGACTTTTCCAGAAACAACTAAAAAATTTTGGATCCCTATCACTAACAATAGTCTTGGATATCCCATGAAACCTAACTATATTATCAACAAACAAAGAAGTTATAAAGGAGCATAATCAGTTTTATGACATGGAATGAAATGTGACATCTTTGAAAACCTATCCATAACAACAAAAATGCTATCATGACCCATTTTAGTTCTAAGGAGTCCTAATACCAAATCCATAAAAATATCTAACCATGGTCCTCTAGGAGTAGGAAGGGGGTACACATACCTGGAGCATGACTCGTCGAGTTAGCCTATTTGCATTGTAGACACTGCTCGCATATGCACTCTACATCACGCCATATTTTGGGCCAATAAAATTATTCTGCCAGCATATCAAGAGTCTCGGCGACTCCAAAAAGACCCATCAGGCCTCCGCTATGAACTTCTTTAATGAATAACTCTTTCAACGAACTCTTTAGGACACAAATTCCTCCATCCTTGAACAAGAACCCATCAAACAGTTGAAACCTCTCAACCTGGTTTCCTTGACTTAGCTCTTCAAAACAATCCCCAAAGTCAGAATCTGTAGGATAGAATTCCTTCAAACTTTCAAAACCCATCAGTTTGGACACTAGAGTGTTGATCAACAAGAACCTTTGTGAACATCTGCGAACACATTGTCCTTACCTTGCTTTAATTTATTATGTAAGGAAATATTTCAATAAACTCAACCTATTTTGCATATCTCTTGTTTAACTTCGACTAACTCTTGAGATATTTTAAGAACTCATGATCTGTCTTTAGAAAAAAACTCCTTATGCTAGAAGGAGTGTTTCCAATGGGCAAACACCCACACAAGAGCATATACTTCCTTGTCATAAGCAGACTAGTTTAAGGTAAGCTCCTTCAAAGTCTCACTAAAATAGGCTAATGGCATACCTTCTTGCATAAGAACACAACCAATTCCAACCCTGAAGCATCATAGTCAATTTTAAACATCTTCTCAAAATTGGGTAGTTGAAGTAACGGTGTTGAACACAATATAGACTTCAAGGCATGGAATGCCTTGTCTTGTTCTTCTCCCCAAATAAAAGGGACATCCTTCTTGATTAACTTGGTTAATGGAGCTGCCATAGTGCCAAAGTTTCTAACAAATCGCCGGTAAAATCTTGCCAACCCATGAAAATAATGGACTTTGGTAGCATTGGTGGGGGTTGGTTGAGAACTAATGGCCTCGAGTTTCTCACCATCCACTTCCTCTCCAGCAGTACTCATAACAAATCCTAGGAACACTACTTTATTCATGCCAAAAGAATTTTTTTTGAAATTCACAAAGAGTTGCTTTTTTAATAAGATGTCGAATACCTTCTTCAAATAATGTATATATTTCTCCAGAGATCTACTATAAACTAGTATATCATCGAAATAGATGACACACTAATTGATTAGTAGCTTTAAAACCTGGTGCATAAGTCTCATAAAGGTTCTTGGTGCATTAGTTAGGCCGTGGCATAACCATCCATTCATATAACTCGAACTTAGATTTGAAAGTTGTCTTCCACTCATTTCCTAGTATCATGCGAATATGATGATATCTACTTCGAAGATTAATTTTTTTGAAAATATTTGATCCCCAAGTTCATCCAAAATGTCATCCAACCGGGGTATAGGGTGCCGGTATTTGATAGTGATTTTATTGACTATCCAACAATCCATACACATTCTCTAAGTACCATCCTTCTTAGGAATAAGAATTACAGGAAAAGTAAGCCTTTTTTCTAACAGTTCCTCCCCTTGATTTTGGAGCTCTTTAGTCTCAGTTGGATTACTCCTATATACAGGTCAGTTCAAAATTTGAGATCCTAGAATGAAGTCAATTTGGTGCTCAATCCCTCTTAAGGGTGGCAACCCATTTGGCATCTCCTCAGGGAATAAAATCGCATAGTCCTATAAAACAAAAGATATGGTACTAGGCATATTGCTAGTATATTGGTTAGCATGTAGTAATAAACTAGTGTTAAGAAGGCACACTAAGCCACGCCCCTCATCAACTCCCTTTAAACATTTACTAGACTTAGCTAACACACATACCTTGGTATCTGCAGTCGCTACTTGTTGTTTATGTTCCCCACTTCCTTCACCTTCCTTAAGTACTTTTGTCCTTTCCCTAAGTTCTTTCATCACTCGGTGATCCTTACTAACCTGATAAGGAGTCAAAGGAGCAAGTACATATTTTCTTCCCTCAAGAGTGAAAGAGTATTTATTAGTTCTTCCTTGGTAAGTCACATCTCTATCAAACTGCCAAGGTCTCCCAAGTAAGAGAGGACAAGCTAGCATTAGCACTATATCAAACACAAGCTCATCTCTATACTTACCTATGCTAAACTCAAGACTTTCTTGTTTTAAGACCTTCATCTCACCACTGTCATTAAGTCATTGTAGTTTATTAGGACTAGGGTGTTTTTGCATAGATAGCTGCAAATGTTCAACTAGAGATTAACTTACAACATTAGTGCAACTCCCACTATCTATGATTAATGAGCATATCTCTGTTTGACCTTGCACCTAGTATGAAATAAGTTCTCTCTTTAGTCAAACTCTTTCTTAACATGACAAGTTTTCTCTCTCGGGTAGGGATTTAGTTTCTTCATCACTTAAAGAACCTAAACTTCTCATCAGTAACCCGCAAGTAGGTCTCTCAACCTCTTTATCCTTCTCACTACCCGATTCTTCTTCACTCTCACTTTCCTCCTCATCACAGTCATCTTCGCTCGTAGTTTTGTATTCCTCTCAAAAAGATATGATCGTCTTCCAGTTAGGACACTGACTTGTTATGTGCCTCGACCGTGACACCTAAAGCATTGTATAGTAAAGGGTTTGGGAGTAAAAGTTATAATAACATTAATTTCCTTGTCTTTGTAGTTACCCTTAGGCTTGAAGTTCTCCTTGAGTCACCTTTGGCTTACACCGTCTTAACTCTCACCTTAGAAGTGTTATTGAATAAGGATGATTTGCATTTCTCACTTTCTTTATTCCAAAAGGTAGAAGTGCTCTTGACTTTGTAACTTTTCTCTTCCTTCAAATCAGTTTCAAGCTCATTTGCATCGTGGAAGGCTTCATTCAATGTGTGATAATACTTAAGTCTCATGGGCTTAAGATGTCACCATATAGCTAATTAGTAAAGCATATCACCGTATGTTGTACCAGTTCCTCTAGCTCTTCCTTGATTCGCAACCCTTCGAACTCATCATAATATTCTTCAAGGCTTTTGGAATCTTGATGTAGCGCATACACCTTCTTAAGCATGTCCCTAAGATAATTTGGTAGGACATACCTTACCTCCATCAGTACTAACAGCTCTTGCCAAGTAGGTAACACATAATTGTTATTCATGGCCTATATCCTTACTTGCACTTCCCATCATGTCGAAGCATACCATTTGAATTGGGTGATTTCATATTTCGTCTTCATTGCTTCAATTACATTTTTTGTGAGGAAAATCCTCTTAATTTGTAGCTTCCAAGCAATGAATTCCTCTGGATCACTCCCTCCCTTGAAAATGCGTAGTGTAAGTTTTATGGTGTTGATACCTCGCCCTGTATCACCTCTTCTAACATCTCTTCCACCATCCAATTCCTCCGATGCTTTTATCTTATCTCATCTATCTATGTTCATATCTCTTCTACCTTTGTGGCCATGGATTCCCGTGCCTTGGTTCCTTCCCCATCCCCTAGCTCATCCTGCCTACCTCCATAGTTGTGAGGACCTTCATGTTAATCATCTTTGGGAAACACTCCATACCCATACCCCTCATCATGATATTCAAATTCTAGGTTATTATAAAAGAAGACATGTTGATATATAAGTGGAGTATGGTAAAGTATGGTAGTCATATGTGGATTAGGTAGTTGTAGTTCATGCAAGTGTGCATATGATGTCATTTGAGGTGGAGCTAATGGTGTTAGTTGTGGTTGGTTATATGGATATGGGTTCCCGCTCTTTGAATGGAGAGGGATTCACGTAGAATTTGGTCGTTGTTGAAATAGAGCTTTCCCCTATCAATGTCTATTCATCTCTCTTAGTTGATATGGGGATATTATAGTAGACGTCTCCATATCTCTGTCCCGGACCTCATCGTGAGCAATGTGAGAGGACTCACCTCTACACCTATTACCTTCCCCCATACTTTCTTCAACATTCCCAACTTGTCCTTACAATCCTACCAATCTTGCAGTCAATTGTGCTATATTCTTATTCACTTGAGTCATTTGCTTGACAAAAATCTCCAACGTATTCCAGGTGCACTCCCCTTCTGGAATTGTTTCCAAATGTTGTTGTGACATTATGACCTGCAAGACTAGAAAACCACGTTAGTAGAAAAAGCCTCGCATTCACTCGTATATGCCTCTCAAGCTTACCTCTTAGGGTTAGCCCCAAAGTTGATAGAGAGCTAGATTTATATAAACAACTAAAGGTCTTTAAGATTCTTGAAAAAATAAATCCTTGTAGACACTCAATGGACTAAGGAGGACCGAAGTTGAATCACTAGGTTGCAACGGACTTGTAAACAAGAAAATCTTAAAGAAGTAGTACTAGAGAAATGAATTCAAATAAACTCGTCTTCCATTATTATGACTGATTACTAATCGATTACTAGTTGAGAAGTTATGTAAATCGAACAAGGAAAGTTGATTTTCGAGGTTGGACTTACCTTCAACACTTAGTGAAAATTAAAGATTGGACGAAATGGCGGGATGGCTCATCTAGTAGAAGACGACTTATCCAATTTGAGAAATGGCTTGTCTTGCCCTTTTGGACGGCTCATCCACTTGGTTGCGCCAAAACGAAACTACACTGCCCAAGGTCTTGGTATTGGACGACTTGTCTCTAATTTCTTGGATGGCTCGTCTACAAGGAGGCAACTCACCTAAAATATTGGAGGACTCGCCCAAAAAATGGAGGATGGCTCGCCTATGCTAAGACGGCTCGCCCAATAGGCTTCGTCCAATCAAAAGCCTACCATTTAAGAAGGAAATTGGGACGAAGGCCTGGCTCTTCAACCCATAGGCAGCTCGTCTGTGGCTTCAAAGGGTGCAGACTGTCCAACTATTAAGCCTTGTCTTTCCTTGGTACTTTACACTAGTTTGGATTAGTTTGGACTTATTTACCCCCCCCCCCCTCCAACTAAGTGAAATATTTCTACCCAAACACTAATTTATAACTTTGGCTCAAGAAGATTGAATCGAAAGCACACAACTTCCACCTTCTTCGTAAGAACAACAAGAACACTTGATCAATCTCCAAAAATCTAACTTCTCCAAACGAACCCAAAATTGCACCAATATTTATCCACGCGTTCCCCATTCGGCGGTGATCACTCCCTAATACTTTTTACACACTAAACTTCTCCCAAACCAAAAACCCAATGAAATCTAGTTTTACACCTTTAAGATCTTCAAATCTAGTTTTACACCTTTAAGATCTTCAAGGTCAACAATAGTGAATAACCCAAAACCAACCCGGATTGACTCGAAAGTGAAAACACGTACCCAAGAATACTAGGGAACAAGATTATGACGTTCAACAACACCAAGAACAAGCAAGAACTCGAAAATTCTAAAAAAGTTTCCAAAATTTCGAATTCTCTTTTTTTCTTTTACTTTTATGAACCAAGAATTGTAATTCGAAGGAACAAAACACTAGCCAAATCTCTGATACTAAATATGCCACTTGAATTAACCTCGCACTACACTATCCTCGTACATATATAATATAGATATTAGATACTGAGTATTAATTAGCTAGTATCAATATAAATTATAAAAATCTTATTTATTAGCTATCCATATGGGACACAAAGAAACTAAGCTTTGTCATTTTCTCACAGATAAAGTAAACTAGGTCCAAGTTGAATAAATGATGATTTAGGGGCCACAACGTCAATGTACACGGAAACCCCAATAAAGAAGTGAACGCCGTTCCTCTATTTCGCAGAAAAACAGAAGCGGGTTTAAGAAGCTGCGGGAGGGGCAGCTGGTAAGAGATTGAGCAGGGATGGGAAATCCAAAGCAGAAATGGACATCGGAAGAAGAAGAAGCACTTCGTGCTGGCGTCGCAAAGCACGGAGCAGGCAAATGGAAGAATATTCAAAGAGACCCCGAATTCAATCACCTCCTTTACTCTCGCTCTAACATCGATCTTAAGGTTTTTCTTTTTTCTTCCAATTTCCATCACAAGTTGAAGTTGTCTACTTGACCCGTCTTTTCTAAAAGAGTTTTAATTTATATACACTTACAATCAGATGGTTTGATTTATTACTATTCCATCTGATTTGTGGGAGATTCCTTTAATGTATCCCATTAGTATTGTCCGTGTTAGATGAAAAGGATTGTCCATATTCACTGACGATGATCTTGAGTTGCTATAACCTGTGAAGGAAGTATGCTATTTTTTTTTTGAACTGTCGGATTTCTCAATTTTTTTTTGGATTTTCAAATTTATGAACCTAGGAATTGAGAATTGTAGAAATAAATTTCTATCCTAAGCTTTGAATACGGAAAGAAAAAAGAAAATATATGTGGAATTATCACTAATTAACTAGATTTATGAGCAACAAGGGATTCTATACATCGCTACCTCCAATTGAACCTAATTAATCAATAATAAACCAACTCAATCAATAAAGAGAAACCAAATGAGATCCACAGATGGATGACTTGATAATTGGTTAAGCAAAGAAGTTATAAGCAATCAAGAGATTCTGACCTTAATCACTCACCTATAATTAGCTACAAGATTAAACTAACACTAGACTAACAACTACAAGTTTAAGAACTTTCACAAAAATTCAACATTAAAACAAGTGAATGAAATGAACTAAGGCAACTATATATAGTCTTGCCTTTACACACATTGCATTTATTTAAAAACTAGCCCCGAAGGGCTATTAATGACGCTTCCCATCGCCAAAGTAGTATTGCCATCTCCAAAATGCTTCTCAGCATCGCCAATGTAGCTCTTTTCCGTTGCTAAAGTGGACAACTTGTTCATTTGAAGTTGGACGATCTAACCTCCACTTTGGTGAGTCGGCATGCACTTTGGCGATGGTGATGGACCTCACCAAATTGAACAGCTGGTTGTCCTCTTCTTTTTCCCTCCTTTGGGTCTCGCACATGTTGTAGATATTCATTTGGTGTGATTCAAGCTCTTCCAATGCCTCTTGCTTCATAAACATAGCTTGTGGATCCTTGGCGTTGTTTCGTGTGAATGGTCTTGATCGGTACGTGCTAACCGTGCTTGTACCATTCTCTCCTTCTTGGAAAAGAATTGTCCTCGAATCCGTAGGGTTGCCTACAACACAAGGAGGTATATCACTTACAATGGAAACATTGTGAACATTATACCCACATGGTAAGTCTATCTTAGAAGCATTATCATTAATCCACTTGAGCACTTTGGAGGGCCCATATCCCCTTAGGCTTAGCTTTCCTTTTCAATCTTGTGGGAATCTCTCTTTTCGGAATGACCTCCTTTCTCCCACGATTCTTCTGGTGCGCCACTTTGGAGTTTTTTTTAATGGCCTCTTTCACATTGGAGTGAGTCTTCAACATTTCCATTGCCATTTGTTTTGCATCTAGGCATACAACAATATCACTAGACAAAGGGGTTACGTTTAAAGGAAACAATGGGTTAAACCCATAGCACATTTCAAAAGGAGTCATACCAATAGAGGAGTGAAGAGCCCGATTATAAGCAAATTCAATCAAAGGTAAACCGTCCTCCCAAGAACTTGGGGATCCTCTAATCATACAACAAAGCATGCTCCCAAGAGTTTGATTTATTACCTCTATTTGACCATCCATTTGAGAATGACAAGAAGTAGAGAACATAAGCTCGGTACCAAGTGTACCTCATAGGCTCTCCAAGAAATGACCAAGAAATTTGGGATCCCTATCACTAACAATAATTCGAGGGACTCCTTACAATTTAAGCACATTGATCACAAATAAAAATGCAACATGGGATGGATCATCACACTTATGGTATAGAATAAAATGAGACATTTTAGGGACTCTATCCACTTACACAAATATGCTATTTTTCGGGTCATTGCGTTCTTTGAACCTTGAAAGTATCACCTTGATTGTATTCAACCCCCTGCCTTGATCTCCCCGATCCCCGTACCTATCTACTCTATTAACATTTCTATCTCCTCTATCCCCATACTCTTGTCTTCCCATGCCTTTGTTCCGTTCAAAGCCTTGAGGTCGTACTCTATCCCTTGGTACTCCATCCATCCCTACCTCCACGCTCCCAAAACTCGTTGTGATTGACTTCATCATTCCATTTATCATATAGTGGGATTTGGTAGTGGTTGTCTTGGTAGGGTGCTTTTGGAAGATTTCATGGAGGTGACGTATAGGATCTGTGCAAAGATGCATCGCTGGGAAGAGCTTATAATCCTCCAGATTTGGCTATGACAATGAGTTTATCCTGAATTTATGAACGCAAGGGACAACCTTTTCGTTCACAACTGTTAAATGCCCGTAGATCATAAACAGCAGATTGCTCGCCTCCACGACACACCAGATTTGTGTGAAAATTGACTATATTTGATATGGATGAAAGGCGGCTGAAGGGTCTCTGTTTCAACTGTGATGTGTTATTCACTTTGGGCCATTGAAATTATTCTGGATTGTCTCCATAGATGAAGAGGAAGAATCTCTAGAATAAGAGCCAAATCCCAAAACCGACCAACCTGAAATTTCTTTGCAAGCCATCATTGGTGTCACAACTCCACAAAATATGTGCAAAAAGGGCAAATTAGAAGGAAATTTAGTGGTTTCATTAGTTGATTCTGAAATTACTCATAGTTTGGTGAATTCTGAAATTGTGACACAATTAAATCTTCAAGTTGAGAGGCGAGAAGGGCTAAGGGTAGTGGTGGAAAATGGAGAATGGGTCAGAAGTCCAGGGCAACGCAAAGGAGTTTCATCTGGTTTGGTAATTATGCTTTCCATATTAATTTATATGTTCTCATTCTAAGTGGCTTTGATGTGGTTCTAGGCGTGAATTGGCTTAAGATCTTGGGACCTATACTATGGGACTTCACAGAGATGTGGATGTCTTTCCTTACAAAGGGGAAACAAGTGGAGTTGCAAGGTATTAGGTCTCCTGATCCAACTCAAGGAGCAAACAACCATGTTATCTGGCTGACAAATAATGAAGAATTGGAGATTATTTTGAAAGAATTTGCTTGCATCTTTCATGAACCAGTAGGGCTCCCTTCTAGACGTGATTGTGACCACAAAATTGTTCTAGAACCAGGGACAAAACCTGTTGTGGTTCAACCATATATATACCCACATAATATAAATGATGAAATTTCATGACAATGTTCAGAGATGTTGAAGCAAGGAATAATTCGGCCAATTTAGTCTCCATATCTTCTCTGGTGCTTCTAGTTCCCAAATCTGATGGTTTCTGGCATATGTGGATTGATTATTATGAGGTGAACGCATAAACAATCAAAGATAAGTTTCCTATTCTAGTAATTGAAGAATTATTGGAGGAACTGTTTGGGGCTATTCTCTGCATTAGACTTACGCCAAGGTTATTATCAAGTTTGGCTGAAAGAAGATGATGTGGAGAAGACTGCTTTTCGTACTCACCTTGGACATTTTGAGTTTTTGGTTTTGCCCTTTGGCTGAATGAGGTATTTCAGCTTCGCTTGAGAAAATTTATTTTGGTGTTTTTTTGATGATATTCTTGTGTATAGTCGCACTTGGGTTGAACATATGCATCATCTGCGGCTTGTATTCAATTTACTCTCAGATCATCATCTTTTTATGAAGCAATCGAAGTGTTCATTTGCCCAAACTAAAATTGCTTATTTGGGCCACCTCATCACTACCGATGGAGTTTCTGCTGATTCCAGCAAAATTTCAGCCATGACTGACTGCTCCAAGCCTACAACTCTTAGAGGGCTGCGAGGTTTCCTAGGCCTCACAGGGTATTGTCGGTAGTTTGTGGAAAATTATGGATCTATTGCAGCACCTTTAACAGCTATGCTCCGCAAGAATTCATTCATCTGGTCAGATCAATCAATCTAAGCTTTCGAAATGTCAAGGTTGCTATGAAAGCTACACCCGTATTGGCACTTCTAGATTTCTCTCAACCTTTTATTATTGAATGTGATCTTCCGATCTGGGTATTGGGGCTGTTTTATTACAGGATAACAAACCCATTGCATTCTTTAGCAGAGTATTGGCAAGACGACACCAAGTCGTTGCACGCTTATGAAAAAGAATTGATAGGTCTAGTGAAAGCTATTCGGCATTGGTTCTCTTATCTATGGGGGCAACAATTCATTGTCCATACTGATCACTATCGTTTGAATATTTTATTGGAACTAACTCCTCCACAACAGCATTGACTGGCCAAGATTTTGGGTTACACATTTTCTGTTGGATATAAGGCTGCTCGTTTCAACACTGTAGCCGATGCTTTATCCCGTCGAGTTAATGATGAAGCTGTGCTTCTTGCCATTTCGATGCCTCAATTGAGCCTTTTTGGTGATATCAGAAATGAATAGCGAAACTGTCCAGATGTTCAGAAGTTCCATAATGGCACTGCAGCAGATCAATGGAGTGTCAAGAATGGGTTGCTGCTGTATAAACACCGAATATTCTTGACATCAAACTCTCCTTCCATTCAGATAACATGACTGCCTTACATAACCAAGGACATGAGGGGTTCACTTTTTTGGATTGTAAGGGATTTCCATTGGACGGGCATGAATCATCAGATTCGTGACTTTTTTCGTGCTTGTGGTGTTTGCCAGCGACATAAAACAGAAACTTTGCAACCTGCTGGTCTTCTTCAGCCTTTATCAGTTTCGGAGCAAATTTAGTCA
>JBDJHY010061977.1:0-13870 GCA_039654485.1 Withania somnifera
TCCTAGACCTCAACCTTTGAGGAATAATGAGGTGTATGTGGATGATGATGAGGCAGAGCTTGAGGGGGCTGGTGCAATAGGGGCAATTATTTTACCTTCGTTAGCATCGGGTAGAAAAATGAATATCACTAGTACCATGATGTAACTTCTAACAATTAAAGGGTTATTTCGAGGGATAGCAGGTGAAGACCCTAATTTGCATTTGAAGAATTTACAATGATCTTAAAATCGTACAACCTTCTAGGATTGATCCAGAATGCCATTCGCTTGAGGATTTTTCCACTATCATTGTATGGATAGGCCACAATGTGGTTAGACAAATTGCCCTCGACTCGATAGTAAACTGGGGAGAGCTGAAAGAGGCTTTCCTATAAAGATTCTTTCCTTCCTCCAAGATGGCAGTGCTAAGGGATGAGATCACCAACTTTAGATAGAAAAAGGATGAGTCACCGCATAAAGTATGGATGAGGTTTAATAAAAAGATAAAACAATGTCCTATGCATGGGTTGGTATATAACTATTTGAATGAGATATTTTACTGAGCTTTGAATGCACCTTCAAGGTTGGATACAATGAGGTCTTACAAGCTTAGAACTTATGCTCAAGTTTCATATAAGCTCGACACAATGACCAAAAATAACAGGGGTTGGCATGCACGAGAATCAGAAGTCTCTGGTAGTGTAAGGACTGATGCTACGCTGGTGGAGCAACACCAAAGAGATGAGGAACATGACCAGGATATGGAACATTGAAAAAAAATAGACGTCATCTCTTACCAGTTGTTAGGTCGAGTCCATAAGAAGGTAAAAGTTGTTGCTTCCTATGGTAAAGGGACGTATAAAGGTAGTGAGCCGGACTCTGAAGAGGAGGATAGGTATCTGCAGAATTAGTGGGGGTTCCAATAGGGAACCAAAGGTCAGAACTCCAACAGAGAACACTTCCATAAATAATGAAATTATCACAATAAGGAGAAGGGTAGGTCAAAAAATAAGGACATACATAATAGGAACAGGAATGAAGTGTATGTGCTTCCAGGAAATTGTGAGAAGGAGACCGGGACTTCAAGAATGAAAGAAATATTATCTAAAGTGCTCCAGAAGGTTGAATCATCTGGTAAAAGTTTGAAGGTGATGAATAAGAGGATATCTAATATTGATCAGATGATCGAATCATATTCCACATTAATAAAATATTTAGAGTTCTAGAAGGGGCAGATGCTTCCTTTATTAATAGTCAAAATGACAGTGAGAAAGCATATAATTCAAAGAAATATGGCCATGGCATGTATATCACCACTAGAAGCGGCAAGTCATTATTTGATCAGAAGCCAACTGTAGAAAAGTCTAAAGCAGCTGAGAGTTCAACCCCAAAAGTAGATTTATTTGATGCGAATGAGGATGGATTGCATGGGATAAGTAAATATGTGGTCGACTTGGATAAGGAGGAACTAGAACAGGTAATCGAGATTCAGAGGCTCCACCCCTGTTTCCTCAAAGACTGAAAAAGAAAGTTGAGGATGGTCACTTTCAGAAGTTTATGACTATGTTGAAACAACTCTCCATAAATTTCCCACTTGTTGAGGCACTCGATCAAATGCCAGGGTATGCTAAGTTTATGAAAGACCTGGTAACCAAGAAAAGAGCAGTCAGTTTTGAGCCTAAAATATATTCACAATTACGAGACTATGTCATCCAGATCCTTGGTACAAAAAAATGAATACCCGAGAGTGTAGACAATTCCATGCACTATTTGGATGCTCTGTTTTCTTATGCGCTTTATGATCTAGGTGCTAGTTCAACTTGATTCCTTTAGCAATCTACAAACAGTTGGGTTTTGGAGCCCCCTAACCGACAACAAGGCGACTTTTGATGGCTGATAGAACCGTCAAAACACCAGTAGGAGTCTTGTTTGATATACTTGTCAAGTTGAAAAACCTCAGTTTTCCTGCCAACTATGTTATTTTAGACTACGATGTTGAATTTGAAGTGCCCATTATTTTGGGCAGACCATTCTTGGCAACCAGAAAAGCTTTACAAGATGTCGAGAGAGGTGAGATAAAATTTTCATTGAATAATAAAGAAGTAATATTTAACATACATAAATCCATGACACAACCATGAGATTTTATTAGGGTATTTATTATTGATGTTGAATGGGATGAGGTAAGAGAGCCACAGATTTATGAGAAGTTGTTCATTGAAATATTGGCATCAGTTTCAATGAATTTTGATGGTGATGGCATAAAGGTATATGAGGATATTGTAAACGCTTTGAGAGGAGTTGGATCTTATTATATGAGTTGAGAGCTTAACTTAGACCTATAGAATATAACGATAGTTGAAGAACCCCTAGTGTTGGAACTTAAAGAACTACCAATTCATTTATAATATGTATTTCTGGGAGCTGACAAAACCTTTCCATTATTATTTCTTCACATTTCGTGGACCATCAAGTTGCAACTTTAGTCAAGATGTTGAAAAAATTTAGAAAAGCCATCGAGTGGATCATAGAAGATAAGAGTGGTACTTCCCCAAGTATTTTCATACATCGCATAGAGCTAAAGGATTACATTGTTCCTAGAAAGGAGCATCAAAGAAGATTGCACTAGCATATGCAAAAAGTTGTCAGGAAAGAAATCATAAGCGGTTGATGCATGAGTTGTCTACCTAATTCCAAATAGCATATAGGTGAGTCCAGTACAATATGTGCTGAAAAAGGGGCAATGAACATGGTTCCAAATAAGAAAAATGAGTTAATCCCCCTTAGGCCAATAATAGGTTGGGGAATATCCATGGAATACAAGAAACTGAATGCTTTTATATTAAAAGACCACCTTCCAATGTTTTTTATGGAACAAATGCTTGATCACATTGTTGGACAAGGCTGGTATTTATCTTTAGATGGTTACTCAGGATATAAAAAAATTTCTATAGCCCCAGAGGATCAGGATAAGAACACTTTTACGTTCCCTTATGGTACGTTTTCTTTCAAATGCATGCCCTTCGGGTTGTGCAATGCTCCTGCCACATTTCATAGGTGCATGATGTATATCTTTTTTGATATGGTGGAAGACTCTGTTGAGGTCTTCATAGATGAATTTTCTATAATAGGTGATACACTCGATGACTACCTAGCTAATTTCAGCAATGCTCTACAGAGATGCATTGAAGTTAACCTGGTTCTTAACTGGGACAAATGCCATTTTATGGTAAGATGGGGTATTGTTTTAGGGAACAAAGTATCAGAATAAGGTATTGAGGTGGATAAATCAAGAGGTGGGGGTGATTTAAAAACTAACACCCCATCTCTTTCAGGGGCATGAGAAGTTTCTTGGGCCATGTCGGCTTCTACAGAAGATTTATTCATATTTTGGAAAAAATTGCAAGCCCACTATTCACACTTATTGAGAAAGAGGTAAAGCTTTTGTTTGATGAATCTTGTTTGAAGATCGTTGATGGGCTCAATCAAAACTAATCCTGTGCTAGTTATAGTTGGCCCGAACAACACAGATCCTTTTGAGCTAATTCACGATGCTAGCGTTGTGGTGCTTGGCGTTGTGGTACTTGGTGATGTTCTTAGGAAGAAGAGGGATAATATTTTCCATTGAATTTATTATGCTAGTAAATAATTGAATGGGGCACAAAAAATTACAATGTTACTAAGCAAGAGGTTTTTGATGTGGTATATGTTTTTAAGAAGTTCAGATCTTAACTTCTTAGTACTAAAGTGGTGGTGCATACTAACCATGCTTCTTTGAAATATTCATGGCTAATAGAGATTCCAAACCAAGGCTAATTCATTAAATACTACTGCTATAGGAATTTAATTTTGGGGGAAAATACCTCAAAGGGTGTGTAAACCAAGTGGCTGATCACCTCTTCAGATTGGAGGCAGATGGACTAGAGAGATTTAACGTAGAAATTGAGGATGCCTCTCCTAATGAAATTGTAATGGTGATCAGGGAAGATATGTCTCTATGGTATGCTGACTTTGCCAACTTTATGGTCAGTAACATCATGCCTGAAGGTATAAGCCTTTATGCAAGAAGAAAATCCCTCTATGATGCTAGAAGATACTTTTGGGATGAGACTTTCTTGCTTAGGATCTATGTAGATAATATGATATGGAGATGTGTGCTGGAGGTTGACATAGGGAGTATTCTTGAATTATATCATTCATCCCAGTTAGAGGGAATCACAGTGGTTCCTGGACCACACAAAAAGTATTACAGTGTGGTTACTTTTGGTTTACCATACACCGAGATACCTTTGGGCTTGTGAAGGCATGTCAAAAATGTCGAATTCAAGGAGATTTCTTGCGTAAGAATGAACTTCCCATGACTCCAATCATAGAAGTGGAGATTTTTTATGTCTGTGGAATTGACTTTATATCCCCCTTCGTAAGTTTATATGGAAAAAAGTAGATCCTAGTGGATGCCGACTAAGTGTCTAAGTGTGGGTTAAAGTTATTGCTTTGCCTTTCATTATGAGGAACATGTTTACCAAGTTTGGGACTCCAAGAATAATCATTAGTGATGGAGGCTCCCACTTCTGTAATAGGGTCTTCCGATAAGTGTTAGCTAGGTATAGGGTAAAGCAGCATAAGGTGGAAACACCTTATCATCCTTGAAAAAGTGGTCAGGTGGAGGTATCTAATAGAGAGATCAAGTCGGTACTAGAAAAGACTGAATGCTACAAGGATAGATTAGTCCTATAAGTTAGATGACGCTTTGTGGGCATATAAAACTTCATTTAAAACGCCAATTGGTATGTCCCCTTTTCAGTTGGTGTATATGGAAAATCTTGGCATTTACCAGTGAATTAGACCACAAGGAAAAGTGGGATTTTCAAATAGTCAACTTAAATGGGAATGTAAGTGTCAATTTGGGTTAGTACCAAATTAATGAGATGGATGAGTTTCGAACCAATATATATGAGAGAGCCTCTATGTACAAATAGAGGATGAAGAAGTACCACAATCAATTAATTGAGCATAGAGTCTTCATTCTTGGAGACTTGGTATTTTTTTTAATTCAACATTAAGATTGTTCCCAACAAAAATAAGATCACAGTGGTTTGGCCCGTATGTTGTCACAACAGCTTTTCCATCCAGCGAAGTTAAACTGGAGAATGAAAAGAAAGTCATATTGAAAGTAAATGGGCAGCACATGAAGAAGTTTATGGATCTATGAAAGAGTTCCGAGTTTTAGAGAATGTTTTACTTGATGAATTCTAAATAATCAAGGTGATTCTTTCATGTTGTGACGTTAACTTAGACATTATTGGGAGGCAAATCAAATTTGTGTAAGTTCTAAGGAGAATCCATCTAGTTTGTATTAAGGTACACAACCTTTGTCCATTAACATTTTATTGATATATGCCTTGGGGACTATGTAATGTTTTATATGGGGAGGGGCGTAACCTCTTTGGTATATAATCCATCTGAGGGTTTTTATTACCATGTTCTTTTCCCTAGGACATGCTATCTAGTAGATCTGTCATGTTTAGGATGTAGTTTTATGTTCTAATGTATTGTATTAAACATTGATACTCCTATATAAAAACAATTCAGTATCAAGAGCTTATTGGCTTATGTTAAGTGTTAGATGTATTACATTGTGAGATGTAAAAGATGAGTGATGCTGATTGCAACTGTAGATCTTAAATTATCTATGTAACAGTTTTAGTTTGAAGTGAGTTGACTCCTTGATAAATGTGGGTGAGTAAAATTAGTCTATTCTTTTTGCGTATGTGATATATAGAACTTGCCTGGTTTAATTTGAGCTAAGTAAAAAGTAGGTTGATTTAAAAATGATCCTATGAATTCTTTGATATGTCGCCAAGCCTTAAAAGAGTCTCCAACTATTGTTGAGTTTCCAAGTTAATCCCTATAGTTATCTTTTTGAAACCAACCATAGATTGATTCCTGAAAAATGAGAAGTAGTTGTTGTTTCCCTAGTTGTGTTGGATATTGTGTACTTCAATCTAGACATCATAACCTGGGTTAAGGGTGGATATGTTAGAAAAAAAGACAAAATAATGTGTGGTAACATTCTGTATTGGCCCTGGTCGAGTAGTGAATAATGTGTCTTCAACCTAAGTTAAAAATTAGGTTAAGGGTGGCTACCACGAAGCCTTATAAAAGAAGAAAGAAAAGAAAAAAAAAATAAAAGGAAAATATATATGAATATAGGGGAGGAGGCCGAGTATGTATAAATAAATTCTTAGAGGCTAAAGAAATAAAAATAAAAAGAGAAAAGAAGATTGAAATAGGGATAATGAAGAAAAGAAAAAAAGGGCAACAGAATAAGTTGATTCAGTCACTAGTTCCCAAATGATGCCCCTCCAGCACTCAAACCTTCATTATAAACCAAACAATGCCTAATGTGATTCATGTTAACCTACTGAAAGCTATGTTGGAGTTGACAAGGGAAAGCCTATGGCTATTGTATGCATAATTAGATTCCTTTCTAAGTGTGAGTGAATACTTTTCTAGTCCCATGACGAATTAACCTCCTTGTGTAAGGGACTTTTTTATTGTGAGGGGAAAGTAGATAATTAACTTAACTGTAAAGATGTTACAACAATAATTTCAAGTGATGCAGACCTTGTAATAGGAATTTAAGTTCATCGTTCAAAGGTTGCAGTCAATAAATAAAAACAGTTAGCCAGTGTGATATGATGCCTACTGATTGATTGTACTGATTGAATTCTATACTTGGGGTGTTTTAAGAGTTTAATATTTTGTGTTTTATTGTTGCTTGAGGACAATAAAGCATTCTAGGTTGAGGGTGTTGATGTGACAACATTTTGCATCACATATTGCACTTAAAACTATAAAATATGAATGTTCTTGAGTAACTTTTGTATAATCTGATATGTTTTCTGTGTATTTTCATGGTTGATGCCCAAAACTATGGATAAATTATAGAAAAATTGAGTTTTGAAGGAACTTTAGATGTTCGTCCAACCCTGTATGGTTTACTCAAGCTATGCCGTCCAGGGGAAAGTTAACTGTTTAAGAAGAACAAACCACGCGAAGGATTAGACGGTTCATCCAAGTGTGATACTTCCAAGAAAAAGTGAACTACTTAAAGAGAAGGAAATAGATGGAAGATGGGATGGCTTGTTAGAGAAAAAACAACTCTTCTAAAGTTGTTCCTCCCAAACTAAATCCAACAGTTTAAAAAAGGAGAGAGGCGACAGATCAGGTGGCTCGTCTGATGCTAGATGGCTCTCCCAATGTTTTGACCAAATCAGAGCGGCAATTAATTCCAAGTTTTGGATATTACACTTGTACCCTGTACTATAAATAGTTGTATTATGTTATTTTGAAAGAAGACTATTGTTATCTTTTCACAACTTATTTTGACATAAAATTGGAGACCACCGTTGTTTTACTATTCTCTTCTACAAGAACACAAGTGTGAGAGTTTGTGATCTAAAATTATTAATTGCAATAAGTTTGAAGATTATTTTCTTGATATGAAGCCTATTATTTTCTCTTCTTATTATTTTGTTTTAACAATCATGAATAAATAAACTCAAACTCTAGGATTTTGGGATCCATGGCTGAAACAAAACTAGGGTTGTAATTCTATTATGGTTTTTGCATCTAACTAAGTGTATGGACACATAGTCTCTACAATTTAATGGATTTTTAGTGGTTGCAAACAATAAAACATGTCTAGGTTCATCTAGTATTATCCTTGTGGTTAAAACTAGGAGATGCGATTATGCTAAAAAAATTAGGGCGTTAACCGTTGTTTAATGATTATTGCGGTAATAAGGGTAATTATTTTGAGTTATTACAATTAGACAATGCACACTTTTACGACCCAAACTAGGTGCAAAAGAGATTTATCTACGATTATAGGTTAAAAGATACGTAGATAAATAGAACTGTTACTATAAATAACTCTTCACTTGGAAAAGATCGCAAGACCATTAATGTTTATAATTCACAGTTTTGTTAGAATGCTGGTGAACACAATCCTATTTTTTCCTGTCACTTGAATTCCTTTTATAACTTACATTGATTTATATTTATATTCAATTGTGAAGAACACTCTTTTACCGACTAATCCCCCTATTTACTTTTATGTCTTTCGAAAATAAAAGTAAGTGACTAGATATTAGATATTGGTACTAGGCCTAAACACTATACCATATTTCTTGAGGGATTGACCCCAACCAGGGTGGGTTCTATATTTGACTGATGACTATTTATACTTCTTTAGGAGGTGTAATTTGAGCATTATCGATGATAATTTAATGTGTAAGTATCAATAGATACTTACCATAATTGAGTCGCATAAATTAAGATATATAACAGGTCTTCCATAAAAAATGGAAACTAGAAGATCCATTTTTTCCTTATAGGTAGCAATTCAAATTTCAAAAAAGCCTTCCATAACAAATACGTGAAGAAAAAATTCAGATTTCTGATCGAATCCTCAAACCTTTTCATTAATTTTTTTCCACTGTTCAATTTTTTTCCAAACAAAATACATCATGGAAGAAATATCAATCCTTTTGAAATACTTAGGCATATGGGTTGAGAAAAACATTTATGAATCCAAAAAATTGAACAATAGTGACTCCTATGGATTTAACTTCCAAAAAATTAATAGAGGAAATTTATATGCAACTGGCATCGAATCAAATAAGGAAGACGATGAGGATCAAAATATTGTAGAAGGTAATTTGATTCCCTATGGAGATTCATAAGGAGATGGGTGTTAGGCTTTATGTATTTATGAAGAAAAACTTAAGTAATTTTTCAAGGTATCCATGTGGATTGATACTTATGATACAAAACTTGGAAGTTGTAGCATTATTGGAGGATCATTTGATTCTATAACAGGAGCAATCGATTGCATAGAAACGTTTGATAAAAATGGTGCATTAGAAGTAGGAGATGCTATAAAATCATTTGGTGAAATTTATATGAATGTTCCACGCATAATTAGTGATCCAAAATACAAAATCATTGAAGTGAGGCAGGGTTACAAGGACAAAAATAAATGTATAGTGGTGCATTATAATGCACTTGTACATCATTTTCAACTCTATGTAGAAAGATTCGACCCATAAAGATAAGTGTTTTTAAGTATCTGTTAAGAGTAATCTTCAATTCTTAAATTTAATGGCATATACATAGCTTTGGTCGTTGAAATAGCTTAAAAAATTAGAATCTGTGGTTCATCAATACCCAATTAAATATATTTGTTGTACAGAATCATAAATCCATAAATTTAGTGGTAAATACATTATATTTTAACTTTGAAAAACTACCTTAAAATTTAAGTATTTTTTGTTTCATAAACTAAAAACTATAAGTATCTATTATACAGATACTTCAATCCTTTAATTTAATGGAAGCTCCATAGAGTTTGAACTTTGAAATATAATTAAATTTAAAGTGTCTGTGCTGCATATACTTCAATTCTGAAATTCATGGTACATGCAGATTCTTTGAACTTTCAAATACATTAAAATGAAAGTATATGTGATTTATATATTATATTAATCAAAGTATCTGTCTTTCATGTACTTAAATTATAACAATTATCGACAGATACAATTTTTTTAATCATTTTAATGCAATAAAGTGGAAGTATCTGTGGTTCATGTATTTTAAACTGTAACACCCACAAGTTTTGAGCTAAAATTTGAACCGTTCAACATACATGCCTAATTTTTGATCCTATGAATTTCCAATTCTTCCTGGGTGATAAGAGCATTTCTAAAGTGTTTTAGTTGTGTTTGACATGATTCAAGGTCATAAGCAACTCATATACTAAGTTAAGTTCAAAGTGTTTCTACCGTCGTAGTTTTCATATTGTCTTATGAATGGGTATAATTAAAACAATAATATCATCTAATATATAAAGATTATGCGACTCATAAACTATCCAAGGAAAGGTGTTTGAGTTTAGTTTCTAACATAATAAACTATGTGTCATTTCGAGGTCGGAGTAAAAAGTTACGTGTATTTTACTGAAGCATCCTAGACTGGGAGGGGGGAGGAGGAGATGCCCCTTATAGCATTGTTCCAAGTGGAGCGAGGCAGCACTATAGTGCCATGGAGAGGGGTATGATGTGGCCCTAGTGCACCAGGGAATGAGTTGCGATGCGGTCCTATGCTTTTAGGCAAATATTTTCAATATTTTTCCTTGGGGGTTTTTTTTGTAACTTTCAATTTACTAAATATCAATACTATGTCATTTTACACTCTACTATAAGTCTAAAATACCTAATTCCTGTTCTACCCCAAAAACCCAATACCTAACCAAATAAAAACCTTCTAAACCATCCCATAATCAGAAGACAAAAAGAGCAAAAGAAGAAAAAAAAAAAGAAAAAGTAGTGTGGTTCTTCCTTCTCAACCTAGGTTTCAAAGCCTCCAAGCTTCTCCATGATTTCACAAACATTTTAGCTTCATTTAGGTGCACAGATATTCAATGAGGATTCCTTTCATCCTCATGCCCAACGTTTCTCTTTTAATGAAAAATATTATTTTTTCTTTCTAGGGTTTAAAAACCCAAATCTCATGATTCTCATGTCAATGCTTTCATGATTTTAATTATGCAAGAATTACACATTTTGTGATTGATAGCATGATTTACTCATGTATTTCCAATAATCTTACTATTAACATGTTTCTCACATAATTTACCATCACAACCAAGTTCAACTATATATTATAGATCTTTAAATGAATTTATGACTTATTTTAAAGAAAGTATGGCAAGTTTATGTTGAAATCCTCATAAATTGAATTGTGAAGATTTTGACTATTATTATGACCTTATTTCCAGAAAATATAAGAATAAGTTTTGAATTCTTCGTTACTTGATTATGCATGGTTTATGACATTAACTTGATTTATCAAACAAGTATCACGAAACATGATAAGAATTAAGAAGCTCCGACTCATTTATGATTTCCAGTTATGGGCATCTGGTTATGCCCCCTTTTTAAGAATATTGTAAAAATATGAGAATGACCATAATTTGAGAGGATTTTTTAGTACCAAGAGGATTGACTAATCCCATTAGTGAGGAGAAGTTAATCCAAAACTGGGTTGTCCGCCCAAGTTTATTATTATTACTCTAGTTAAGGATCCTTAGCTTAGAACTTATAAGTTTAGTCCTAGTCGTGGCAAGTTAGGGCGACTCTTTGCAAATGTGGGTTGTAAAATATTGGACCTTTTTAGGTGTGGATTTGAGACACCAAACTCTATGTAGCTTATAACATAGTCTTTGTCGGTTACTAAAAACTCCCAATTCAAGAATAAGACTTTTAATTTAAAAACTGATGTTTTGATCCAATAGACTATGTTTTACTTTTTTATGCTTAAAAACCATGAATTATGACATACTAATTTTTTATATTATTATATTGGATCACTACTCAGGTTCGCACATTTCATCTTTATGATACTTACGTGATTTATTCTTACACTCCCGTACTAGTATATTCGATAATAGCCTCGAGGTTGGTAGAAGAATATTTCAGAACAGTTTGATGAGTTCTCACAGGCCGAGAACTGAATTTTTTCTACATTTACTTATGCCTTTCATCTTTTCATGTTGAGAACAGATTGCGGGATTATCCCAATATTTCTCCCTAGTCAGTGTTGGTAGTTCTTATGTCTTGCCTATTTTGAGGCTTACTCATGTTGTTATCTAGACTTAATAATATTTATGATACCTTTAGTAATTTCTTTTCTTATTTTAGAATACTTCTGCTATATGCTATGTGTATGAACAGGTGCAGGTACTAAGGGCTTTCTTGGGGCTCATTTGTGGGTCTTTAGCACCGTGTAGGGTCCAAGGGGTAGCTTCGTAGCATTATAAACTTGGTATCATATCCCATAGTTCAAGTGTCCTAGGGTATTTCAGAAACTGCATCGAGTAAAGTCACTTTTTGGGTGTGTTGTGCGCCCACTTATAATGGAGAGACTACATAACGTTTAGAAAAAATTCTCACTTCTTTCATATATTCTCTCATGTTATGGTTTTTAACTCCGAGAAACCTTCTTTGACATGTGTTGTATCTGTTTTGAGTCATGCCACCAATATTATCATCAGCTCATAGAGTAGCCATCTCGACAGTTTAGGACCGGGGATTAAGTAGATTAGTCCCCTCACTCTTTAATTTTTTTCGTTAACTAACCCTAAGACCAATTTTAATTTGGTGGTGAGTTATGTTAGTCCAAAGGAGGAGGAGTAGTAGAGAAGACTAGTTTTGTAGTAGAACCAAAAGTTATGATTGAAGTAGCATGTTATGGTAGAATGATCCTAGAGCTAGAATTATAAAGTCAGAAGTCAGAGTGGAATGATATGTTCTTAACTTCTTATTAAGGGGAAGATTTAGTACAGTAAGGTTGTGTACAGACTTGATTCGATTAGAGTGGATGAATGAAATTTGACTAAGTTCTTATTAATTATCTAAGTTGAGATTTAGTAGTTGTAAGTCGTAGTAGTGATGAGAAGTGATATTTTATATGCGGTTAGTATTCAATGATAGGATCGAACTCTAAATGAGTATTCTAGTATGAAGTATTGTGTTATGAGGGTGGATAAAGAATCAAATATGTGATACTAGTATGTTAGAGAGAGAGTTGACTTTTTAGTATTAGTATTTAAGGCTATGAAGTAGTTATGAGTTAGTTTAGAGGAAGTCCTAGAAGGAATCTAAGTATGGATGGCTGTAGTCCTTAAGGAGGGAGTTTGGAATTCACACATATATATAGGGAATTCCTAACATTGTAGGGGAGATTAGTTGTAGTCTTGTTCAGAGAGAAAGTCCCAGACTTTAGAATTTTAGCTTTCGTCTTAATGGGGAGATAGTAAGATGAAGAACCAATCAAGTCTTATGACCCTGGTAGAAAGAAGTCCCAGTACAAAGTTAGAACCAAAAGGTGACCCATTCTTATTCCATCATACTCCCTGTACTACAACAAAGATGATGCCTTATCCCTATCTCATGTATTCGTATCATGCTCAAATCTATTCTATGGTTCATTCCCCATATATAGATCTGCATCCACGTTCAGTTCCAAAAAAAATTTAAGGATAATCAATCCAGATAACAATACCAGTCCTATTCATGACTCATTAATTTATCTAACTCATAAAATCAGTATAAAGCTTTTAATATGATCTATATATTCAGCTTACAATATATCTTAGTTGTACGGTCTTACTCATGACACAAAAATCTAGTTAGCTCATACTATCAGATATAGAGTTTAAACTATGATTCGAACATCCAAATTTTATTATATCTCAGCTTCACAACCTGTTCCATGACTTTGATTTTCTAACCCCTTCATTCTTCAAAATTCAGTTATATGATACTCATATTCTTGCCTCTCTGTACTTTAAGTACTATGAATTCAGACCTTATGATATCCCCATGTGACTAACGTATCCATGTCATTCCATGTATAAACTTAGATTAAAATCCTCTTAAGCAATTCGTGCTTTTGATCCTCTTTAATCTAGACCCTAAGTGAATCTATCTATTATTCTAAAGGACAGTTATGTTACGATTATGCTCAAGATAGCCCTGCTCATAATGCAGAAACCTAGTTAGCTTATAATGTCAGTTATAGAATTTCCACTATGATTTATAAATCCAGTTCATATTATATTCCATCTAGTCAGTTGTAATGACCCTTAAGGCCATTTATGATAAATATGCAGTGTCTTGCATCCTAGAGCGTGTCGGTAGTTTCCCCAAGTTATTTATGACTTGATGGGACCGATAGTTCGGATCCCAGGCAACTCGGTCAAGAATTATCTCAAATTCTATGTTTTAGAGCCTTAAATTTAGTACTCATTGACTAAAGTCAACTT
>JBDJHY010062085.1:0-13870 GCA_039654485.1 Withania somnifera
TATTAGTCAAAGTTTTTTTCAACCTTTAATTCTAGATAAATCCCTTTTACAGCGGGTTAGGGCTATGAAAGAGTGTTTTTTCCTTATCATGGTAACTAAAAATGATTACTCTTGCTTTAGAAGCAACATTAGATGAGGGTTAACACCCAAAATTTCTTAACATATCCTTTGACTGTCTGTGGTGACTAAAAATTTGTTTATTTGCCAATTTATCGACACTTGCTGCCTGCACATATTAACCAATAAATTGGTTATTTGTATGATTTATCGGTATTTGCTACTATACATGTTGAATGATAAATTTGTCATTTGTCTGATTTATTAGTGCTCACATTGGTTTTCTGGAAAATAATTCCTCTTCTTCATTTAAGCTCCTTTTTTGGCTCGCTTTTGCATCGTTTCACTTCTCATCACTTCTAAATTCATATTTTCTAAATATAATCAATTTACCACATAAATAGTCTTAAATCATGAATAAAGAGCATGATTAAGAGGTAAAAGTGATCACATAAAATGGTAACTTCACCTCTCATCATCGTACTTGTGAGACGAGGTCCTTTTGGAGGTGTAGGAGGTTGGGGTTGTTCTTGGAGAAGGGTAGCTCCATTTATTATGAAAGAAATATCCTTAAAGCCCTAAATGCTATGAGTTTATAGTGTTAGGTCACCGTGGAAGAGAGTTCCCCTAACATGGATTGGTCTAGTCTTCGGTTCAAGGATCTCCAAAGTTAGTGTTCTCACTGGTCAGAGATGTTAACCGTGAAAGGGGAAAAGGCCTGAGATGGTGCTCAATGTGGTGAGATAGGTGGTTAGGGTCAATGTCTAGTTACCGTGGTCAAGCTACGTCATTTGTTACTTCGGCTACAATGAAAGCAGAAGTTACAGAGATAGCGACCACATCTTTGACTTCATTTTGCGGTTAGCTAGTTCGACTTTTATATGATTGAGTTTTGGTAACTCTTTGGTTGCGGTGATTCGTTGTCTTTAGTATTCTTCCTACCTATTTGTTTATTTTATTTTCTCCTGTTTTCTTTTATTAGCTAATGATCCATGTATTTATAACTACTTCTTGTTGCTTTATGCATGAGTTTTTATTATGGATTTTGAGGCTAGACTCGGTTGAGTAGTTGGTTGAGGGGCTTGTATTCTACTATGGAATGTTAATGTAGACTTAGATTTGCTTAGTTGAGAAGGTTTTTTAGTAGCTGGGTTAGTTCGGGGTAGCAGTATTGCATCCCAGTGTGTTGGCCGGTTGCCCCTTATTCTCTATATAGTTCTCGGTAGTACACCAATACTGAGCCATGATTGATAGATCCTCGACTACATAGATGGTTTTAGTAACCACTAGGGATCATCTTTCTCCCTATGGATGGTAAAGTAATTCTCGTACCACCGGGCATAGCCAGGAATCATCCATCCTATTAGAGATTGTGCTTTCTAGCTGTTTTAGTGTCTCTGTATTGTGTTGTAATAGTGGTTTTGTATTGGTTGTGTTGTAGTTATTATGTTGATTTACCCACCTGGACACCTAATTGAGCATGAGTTGTTCTTGCTTGTTGATTTGGGCCACTTCTCAATTTTGTTCCTATTCATTCTCGAAAGTTGGATCAATTTCCACCAAGTATAATTTTTTAGAAGTCATGGGTTGTGAGTTATTACTTTTGAGATTTAGTAGGAAATTTGTTGGTATGATTTCCTTACAGACGAGTCTGTTATTTTAGTAGTGGATTTGGAGTGTCATTCCTGGGTTAGACTGAATGGTGGTGTAGAGGTTCAGTAGCAGCTAGTTAGTCTCAATTTGGTTGGTGTAAAGTTCATAATGCATTTCAACCTTGTAGGTTCCTGAACGAAAGTTCGTATTTAGTACTAAACTAAGGATAATTGGGTGTTATTGTTAGAGTATGATGGTGTAGTAGAATAGTAGCATAGTGGTTGGTCAATTCTACAATTTGCAAGTGACATGTGTTGCCTTGTGCTTCTTGGTATTGTTGTATTTTATGTTGGTTCTTTGTCTATGAAAATTCATGGATAAATAGTTCTTCCGCGTAAGATATAAAATGTATGCATTTTTAGATAGACCTCTCTTTCGAGCAGTTGGCTTTGGTACATTATGCATTATGGTAGCACGTCGACTGGTGGATGGTCTGTGGTAAGATTGGGTCCTTGGTTGCCCATTAGTAATTACCAATTATGTAAGTGTTACTAGTATGAATTATTGCAAATTCAAATCATAGAATGGCATGCTTAGCCTAGGCCCATAGGATATCGGTGCCAGAGGTTGGTTATTGTTTGATTCAGTGTATTTTGGATACTTATCGTTAGTGCATACTGACAGTACTTGTTTTACTGGAATTAATGTAGTTTGGGTAAGTAAATTGGTTTTGGTATGGGATATTTAAGCATTCCTATGTGTAGCAATATTCGTTGGGCTTTCGTGGGAGTTATTTCTCATTGGTTAAGAAAGATAGCATCTCTTGAGATGGGATGCGTTTTTCTTTACCTAACGGATAAAATTGGTCTCATAGGTTTTGTAGTTGGGCGATATTGTGTAGCGAGATGCTCAAACAGCATCCCAAGGATGGGGTAGCGTAATGTGTTATAACCAGGGGTGTGTTTATGTACAGAGGAACTTGGTTTGTCTTATATTATGGTTGTTTCAGTGGTTGTTTAAGATTTAAGTGGAAAAAGGTAAGGGTTTACATGCTATCTTAGTTGTAGGAGCGTTTCGATAAAGGTCAAGATGGGTGTTGTGTTTGATTTTTGTTTTATTATGTTTGGGTTGTACTAGGATAGTCAATTGTGGATTGTTTTTCAACTAGATGGTAGACCGGGGTTCAAATTTTTTAAAGGGTTTGGGGATTGTGTTTGAAGGTTTGGTACAGCAGGGATGTATTGTTGAGCATCATGCGGGATCACTTGTTTTGAGTTCTACCCATGTTATGTATGGTTTACGTATAATCGTAGTTTGGGGGATTGCTTTAGTGTGATGAGAATTAGTAGTGGAGTTGCAGATGTTGAGGATTGTTGCAGGTCATTTAGCGAGTGATAGAAGTTTAAAGTTTTGTTTCTTCATAGTTTTTTGTGTTTGTTTTTCTAAACATTACTTCTATCAAGGTAGCTCTCTCGTAGCTTGAGCATGCCATTGGTGTTTCTTACAAGAGTCAGTCCGGTGGTGCGTGGGTTTCAGTTGTAATTGTACCGGTTCAGAGTGACCATCTTGTCCGATAATTGAAATACTAGTTGCAGGTTTTAAGTAGGTCTTGGAGTATCGTTAAGAAGTTTGGAGCCTCCCCGGATATAATAGCATATTGGGTGTTTCTTGTGTATTCAGATTATCCAACTCGAGTTGGTTTATGGAGATATTATAGATATTCTACAGTGTAGCATAAATGTGACATGACTAGGCTGGTTATTGGGTTGAAGAGAAGTTGCGAGGATAGTTTGTATTCAAGAACTTATATATTTGGTCTGTTCTTCCGTCTTCGTTATGTGGCTCTCTTTGTTTTATCTCCCAACAACATTATGGTGTTGCGTTGATATATTTTGGGGTGTTCAGCAAGGTAATGGTTGACTTTGGTTTGGGTTTTAAATTTGAGAGAGCTTGTGGTCCTTCCTAGGTGTTTTTGGCTAAGGAAATTCGAATTTTACACTCAAGTTGGTTAGTGGTTAGCTATTTGGCCTAATTTCTGATGATAAAGTTGTCATGGGTGCTTGTGCGAGGTTTTGTCCCCATTGTTTAGGGACTTTATTTTCCTCCTCTCCATTTTACTGACTTTTTAGGACAAAAGTCCTATTAACTAGTGGATGTTGTAGTGATCCTTATAGTTATTTATGTGTTTAACACTTTATCTTGTGTTTTAGAGCTTTCTAGTAGCTACCCTACATCATTTTTGACTTGCTGGGACTGGTAGTTCAGCTCCCTGGCTGTCCGATCAAGATTTATATTACATTACCTGTTTTAGAGCCTAAAATTAGGTACTCATAGACTTTAGTCAACTTTCCTTCTAAATGATCTTGGAATCGAATTCTGACAGTTTTGTTAGCTCGATAATGTCGACTTCAGTCTAGTGGGACCTTTAGTTTGTGTTCCAGGATCATCGTTTGAGTTTTAGTTATTTTGAGGAAATTCAGTTCATTTTGAGTTGAGAATTTTCCTGGAGTTAGCGCGTGGTGATTGGAGTGTTGGAATGGAATTCTTATGCTTCCATCAGCTCTAGAAGGGCAATCTTAGGCTAGTGAAGGTATTGGTTCTCTTTTCGGTGTTGTCGTTGCATTTTTGGCATATTGGTTGGTGTTTTTGGGCTTTTAGGCCTAAGTTTTGACTTGGTAAACATTTTTTCCAAAACAACCTCGTATCTCAATTTCAACTGCGTCGTTGAGTTTGGAATATCATTTTGGGTATGTGTGCATAGTTCATTTACGTAGTTTAGATTCTGAACGCATTTCAAGTGGTGTTTAGAGAATCTTATTTATTAGTTGTTTCCCTGTCAAAACCTATATCTAGTGCAGTTTAATTTGTTCATCACAATCGTGAAGATGACCCTACGCAATTACTAAGCACTATTTCCCTTTGTTCATCAAGATCACAGTGTTACCTCATGCGATCGCAATGCTGTCCTTTTCCTCACTTCTATGTGATTATGATGCATACCTGTGCATTTGCGATGCCTTACCTTCCTTTCTTCTTCGCGATCACATCCCTTCCCTACGTGATCGCGATACCCAAAATCCTTTCCTTACGCGATATTTCACAACAAATATTCATTTCCCACCATTCCAAAGGTGAAATTAGTGTGGGAATTCATCATAAAGTTGGAGTAAGTTCATCCAAGTTTTCCCTTGATCTCCCCCTCGTTGGTAAGTGTTTTTCCCCTTCGTAATTTCCACAAAAATGAAGGATTTCACCGTTGATGTCCTTAGTTAAGCTTGATGCATTTTCTCCTTAATTTTTAATTGAATTGTTGTCAGTTTCTGGATCATTTAGTTGGATTGCACTCTGTGATCAAATTACCTTTCAATTCCAGAGCATATTCTTTATGCTTTAGTTTTTTAAAGTTATGCAACATTTTACACTTATGATTAAATATTTATTGGGATATTTTGAGGTCCTTCCCGCACTCGAATTGTGCTCATTTTTAGAGCTTAAATAGTAGTATTAGACTCGTACTGATCCTTGAATTTCTTATCTCACCAGTTCAGAGCCATTGGAGGCCATTAACTATCAGCATGGCTGATAATAATATTAGTAGCGCACTAATCATTAGACGATAGATAAGCTCTGTGGGAATTTCTCAGGGCGCATAGCTTATATAATTGTACTGAATAGCATCTGTGGGTTGGGTTTTCTAGGTTTTTACCGTGTACATGGGCTGTTTTTTTGCTCCGTTCATGTTCTTTCCTCTGATTGGCTCTCGGTGTAATACAGCGTTAGTGGCCTAGTATTAGCCTTGTGATGGCTTTAGGGTGAGTAGTAGAATGCTGATGTGTGAGTTGGTTTTGTTTTTTTCCCTCAGCTTTGGGCTGGTGTATTGTGCTGCTATGTTGCGCTTGTGTAGGGCATAGGCTAACTGTAGATATTGTTGTGCTTTTGCATTTATTTGAATAGAAGGTAAGCCACATACTCCGTTCTGAAAGTGTATTTGGGCCTGGGGCTAGTATCATCCATTGACTATCGAGCTGTGGAGGATGGTTACTTGAAATAATAAAAGTAATAATGAATAATGGCATAAAACATAATAACATGAAAATTTCTAATAATAATATATGTTAATGGATCTTTTAATCATTTTAGACTCGGTGGTCTACCGAGCACCAGGTACTACCTTTTATACTTGTTTTATCTAGTCTTTGCACCCAAGTACCATCATTTGATTACTTATGTTGGGACTTGAGTGTGACTTAGTTCAACAGTTAGTACAGCCGCTGGTACTTGATTCCGTCACCGTATAACAGTGAGTACAACTTCTCTACACTTATCATGCCTATTGATTTTGATACCATTATGATACTATATCTTGAGGACCTTGATGATACAGCTATATTGAGGTGTGGGATGCCTTGAGTTGCCAAGATTATGACACGGAAAATACTATTGTTTTGAGGCATTATTTTCCCGATTATGATGCTCTTAGAGGCTCTGTGTTTTGGGATTTGAGATTACTGTGGCTTTAGGGATTGTGCATGGTCAGTGTATCTCCATGGACCCTTCCTCTGGGCTACGAGGATTGGAAGAGGGGTATAGATTGGAGCAGGGATATACATGGAAAATCTAAGGTTATCCCTTCCATGGATGCTAAATACTGTCTTATGGGTACCGGAGGAGGACCGTACATAGGATCTGTGACTTCATTGTGTGTATTTAATTTTCTGCACTTGTTTTCTTTGGTGTGTCCCTTGTAGTATGTGGATTCCTAGTGGCGAGCTTGTTTTTTATGTACACTGCTATTTTTCTAGGGAATTTGGCAATGTTAATTTACTTCTTGTATTACTGTATTTACTTCTTAGCTAATTTTATTCTTTAATTCCAGCCTTTCCTTGATATGTTGGATACTTTTGTGTGGTGCTATTTGCTTATTCTTCCCTTTCCTTTATCTTGAGGATAGCGGTATACCGTACATGTCCTCTTTATCATCTTCTCTGCCTATTTTGTCTACTTTTACTGTATTATTGTTGTATTGTTGTAAGGACCCCCGGTACGTTCTTCCCTTCTTACATGTCATTCTATTCTATGTCTGATCTAGTGATGACATGCTCTATCTTCCTTCTTGCTCCTTGTATGAGTAGCTAACTCTCGTGTTGTTTAGTTTGTGTCTGTGAACTTATTTTCTTGTATTCATGTTATTTACTTCTTTTATGTTTGTTATATACCAAGTGGTCCCTCGAAGCCTACTGGGTACGGGTTGCCTCAACAACTTTTACTCATGCTACACTTCTGTGTCTCCTTGAATGCAGGCTTAGGTGTGGGTCATCATGGTTGACGTCGCCAATTGTGTAATCTAGTTGACTTCAGAGGTACAAGAAGAGCTCCTAGCATCCAGAGCTACCTGCATCCCTTCTATTTATCTTTTGTTCTCTTTGCATTCCCGAGACAGATGTGTCTTTTGTACTTTTATACAGTTGTACATTTTACTCTTAGTAGCTCATTCATACACTGATACCAGTTCTTGGGAGGTATTTATTGACTATGTAATTTTATGTTGTATTTTATTCCATCTCTTATTGGTAGTTATTTCTTTAATAATTGTGATTAGCGCACTTGTAGTAGTATCCCTCTACTTCGGCTTCAGTATACAAGGTTGGATCTCATACTAGTGGGATAGTAGGTGCCATCAGGATCTGAGAAATCGGGTCGTGATAGTTGGTTTGACTATTGGTGGGACAATAGGTGCCATAATTACCTAAGTAGTTAGATTGTGACATCATCTTCAAGATTTTTTCTTTAATATGCTTCATGAGGGAATAAGTGGATTCAACAAAAGAAAGGATACCACCACTATTATGCACGTAAACTACAGTGTTAACCAAACTCTAAACATCCCTGGCTAAAGGTCGTACCTCTATTCGAATTGATGGAAGACTAACCATACTGGTTGATATCCTAATAATGCATCACCTATCACATTATCCTTCCTCGAGTCATACAAAATAGTCATGCCATAATCCTTTAGTAACACAATCCACAGGTCGTTCAAATAGTTCTGACTGAAGATGCACTTTATGACTCCTATGGTATGGGAACACCTCATAATGAACCCCGTACAAGTAGTGATGTCATAACTTTAACACAAATACACCGAATGCCAACTCTAGATCATGGCTAGGGTTGGTTCTCCTCATGGGTCTTCCATTGTCTAGAAGGATAGGAGATAACCTTACAGTTCTGCATCAGCACTCTACCCAAACCGACTCTATAAGTATCACAAAACATGGTTAAATGATCATCCTCAATAGGCAATGTCATGACTAGAGCTGATGTCAATAAGGACTTAAGCCTTTGGAAACTCTCCTCACACTCATCTTACTAACATAACACAATATTTTTTTTGTTCAATCGAGTCAGTGGGGCTGCATTGGAAAAATCCCTGAAAGAATTTGCAATAATTACCTACCAAGCTAATAAAGTTGCGTATCTATGTAGTGGAAGTAGGCCTAGACCAACCATGAACTGACTCGATCTTGGATGGATCAACTATAATACCTTCGTTGGACACCACTTGTGTGAAGAAAGTCACAAATATAACCCAAAACACACACTTTGAAAACTTAGAATATAATTTCTCCTTTCTCAACAACTGGAGTACAATCCCCAAGTATTGCTTATAATCTACCTTACTCCTTGAGTATACTAAGATGTCGTTAATAAAGGCAATAACATATGGACCAAGATAAGGTAGAAATACCTTTCTCATCAACTTCATGAACGTTGTAGGGGAATTAGTCAGCCTAAATGACATTTCCAAAAACTCATAGTGATCATAGAGGGTTGTAAAGGCTATATTAAGGACATATGAAGCCCTAATCCTCAACTAATGATAGTCGGATATCAAGTCAATCTCAGATAATATCATGACACACTGTCACTGGTCAATAAGTCATTGATCCAATGAAGGGGATACTAATTCTTAATAGTGACCCTATTCACCTACCAATAGTTAATCCACATCCTCCTTGACCTATGTTTTTTCTTCACTAATAGAATAAGAGAACCCAAAGTGATACACTCAGTCTAATTAAGCCCTTATCATGAAAATCTTGCAATTTTTATTTCAATGTCTTTAACTTTACTAGATTCATATAGTACGGAGGAATAGAAATGATTTTAGTTATCGCATGCAAATTAGTACCAAAGTTGATGTCACAATCAAGGGACACCTAAAAGATTTGTAAGGAAGATATTCAAAAACTCATAAACAATCAGATCAGACTCTAAAGAAAGAGTATCATTGTTTGTATCTTGAATGAAATCTTTATAGGAGAGACACCTTCAATCAATCAAACTTTAAGAATGAAGGAAGTATATCACTCTATTAGAATTAGAACCGCAAAAACCCTTCCACTCTATCTTCAAAATACCATGAATATCTAGAGTACTGTATTAGAATAACAATCCAAGACTATATAGTGAGGAGAAATCCAATCCTTACTAATAATGATATCAAAATCCACCATGTACAAAATAATCAAGTGTACTCAAGTGTCATATCCCTCTATAAAAACAGTACAGGATCGGTACACCTGATCCATAACTAAAGAATCTCCTACTAGTGTAGATACTCTCAAAGGAACTGGTAGGTGATCACTCATCATATAAATTCCAATATACAAATAGGTAGAAAAATAGGAATATGTACATCTAGGATCAAATAATACTGACGCAAGTCAATTGCATGCTAAAATAATACATGTGACAACTATATCTAAGGCCTCCAAATAAAGCCTACCGCGGAAAGCATAGTAATGTCCTCTATTTCTACCAAATAATGCACCACCTCAGCCACCACTCCATGGTACTTTTTCACTAATGTCATAACCAATAAAATGTTTTCCACCTCTACCCAGCTATGCTCCACGACCGCTAGTTGGAGGTGCTAGTGCTATAGCCGGATATTATGCATTTGGTTGGGACCCTCCCTGACCCTCTAGTGGACATAATATTATCATAAGTCCTTGATATCCATAAATATAATTGGACCTAGTAGTCCCAGCATGCTGAGTTGAAAAAGAAGAACCTAAAAGGACACCACGACCTGACTATCTCTCCTAGTAACCCCAAGAAGACTAACTCATACCTCAAGAAACTGGATAACTCCTAGATATCTACAAGGATTCCTGAACTATCTAGTAATGGTGGAATGAACTAACCCAATTGAATGAACCTCTGCCTCTAGATGACGTACTTGAGAATTGACCTGAAGTGTGAGACCTCTTATCTTATCACTAAATTCCTCTCTCTATCAACTCATCCTCCTTGGTTACACCAACTATCTCTAAAAAGTAGTCTCCTTGATATGCTAGTCTTAACACAACCTCTCAAATATAATATGACAACACTCGCACAAATTTGAGGTGTCTTTTACCTAGGTCCATGAGAAATAATATATCATACATTGCTAAGGCAGAAAAACAAATCTCATACTCAGAAATTTTCATTCCATCCTGCTCCAACCTCTCAAACATCATCCAATACTCCTCTCTCACATTCTAAGGAACATAATGATCATAGAAGGCCTACGCGATCTCATTCTAAGTAACAGGAAGTGACCCGATTGGTCTGTTGTCCATGTAAGACTGCAACCATTGATGTGATGGCCTACACAATCTTATGAAGTAAAAAGAATACCTTGTAATCATTCAACCTCACACTCTCAAAAAAAAATCTCTACAAGTAGATACGAACTCAAAATTCTAATCTTCTCTATAACCATGAAACTATGGAGGGTCCATGTTTCTAAACTTCTCGTAATGATACTTCTCATCACATAGCAGTCCAAAGCACAATTGAGGGTTTAATACCAGGTATCTGTAACCCATTATCCCTAAGTACCGATGGTGGCTTCGTCACTTGAATATGTGGTTAGTCTACGGTCTAATCACTCATTCTAATCTGTAGACCTTGAGGCATGCTATATGCACCGTTGTGTGTCAGATCCTCTAAAACACCAAAAGTTTATAGAAGCATATAGTGTAGCAATAGTCTATGGGGCTATTTTTCCCTCGCAATATGAATTTCAGGCTTATCGGATGCTGCCCCAAGGCTATCTCCTCACATGAGCGACATCTCAAGATCTAACTCGACATAGTCTTTTGGATTATCCTTAACTGATGGTCAGTGTCTCCTCAGCAGGGCTGGCCTCAGCTTTCGCAGTAGACCTGTTCCTAGGCATTTGTTCATAGAATAAATAATGCATTAATACAGAAACTAACATAACATAGGATAAGAGTGAAAGAATAAAGATATCAATTACTAAAAGTTCTATATCCTCTCGAAGATACAAAAAAAATGTCTCTACACTGATCGTAAAACTACAATAAACTTTTCCTTGTACAAATATAAGATAGATAAACCTAGTGCTTTGATACTAACTTTTCACAACCTAAAATTTGGTCTTGATGGCACCTATACTAAAACTCCTAGACAAGTAAGCCTAACAATATCTATATAGGCTAAGTGATGATATTAATGAGCCAACGAGAAGAAAATAAGGTGTAAACTTAAATCAAGTAATAAACCTCCCAAAATCTAGAGTCATACTGCACAAGCCCCTAATAGATAAATACATGTCTGGTACATAAAAAGGTTCTCAATGTCTCAATTTAAAAAAATATAAGTAAATACATAGATAGTGAAAGTCCACAATACATGCCATACTATAAGAACCTACCTCTATATCTCTCGATATTCTACCTCATACTGTGGTCCAAGGAACGACAAATTAAGACGATTTTGGATAACAACCTACAAAACTATAAAAGATCAAGGGAGTAAGTACCAAAATAAAATAATGGGTACTCAACAAGTATCCCTAGATGCCACTTAAACAAAGTGGTGTAGAGCACCATTACAGTGACTACCTGACCACAATCATCCTATGAAACCAAGTTCTAGACAATATCATAATTTAGTAGTTTATAAGACACTTATAGGGCTTAGGGGATAAAAATAATAAAGCTAACTACTCAGTAAAAAACTACAGTAATAATCTAGATCCATCTAATTAAGTATTGACACAAAGTCCCATGGACTATCACCACAATAAATATTAGTACTGCCTAATCAGTCACCTCACCAAATAATTAATAAGCTCAGCAAGATATCTAGAATCAAAATAAATCACAAGTATCTATATCTCACCCTTAGCCTATCCCAAGTGTAGTCCTCTCTAGTCGAGTAAATTTACAACTCACTGGAATTACCCACTAGTTGTATAATAGCCTCACAAAAGGAGTCCACATCATTCATGTTAGTCCCCAATACACGAGTCCACCTATGTTAAGAAGGGTACATCCGACGTAACTAAATAATAAACTCGTGGATAGGATTCAAAAAGGAATAGGATAAGATAAAAGAAACTCTACTCAAGTCTACATCTATATTAGTCCCTAACACACAAGTCCATCGAGTATAGGAAGGGTACATTTGACACTACCGATAAATTGACTTATATGATAAATTATGAATTGATTAGACCACCATAAGTACTGTAACTCATAACCTATACATAAACATCTAATATAAGAATTAAGTATAGCTAGTTCGTACCTTTATTTAGCACTTCACTCAATCCCAAACACACAAGTCCATCCACTATAAGAAGGGCACATTTTGAAGTTATCGAGGAATGGACTTATAAGAAGAATTCTAAATGGGTAAGACAAGGTACAAAAATCATCTAGTTAACTAATCCATCATCATGAAGTATCTATCACCAATCTATTCAAGTGTAGTACCTCTTTCTTGAGTTAATACATGACTCATGAGAGGATCCAACTCATTATACCACTAATTTGGAAAGCAGTTCTTTATGCTCATATCAGTTCCCAAATCACAAATCTACCCGTGATGGGAAGGTTACATCTAATGATGTCGATAAGTATACTTGTAGGATGGGTTTTGAATACTTAGCCAAAATAATCCATACACAAATCACATAACTGTATTACCAGTCCTGTTTCAATCTCATCCAACCATGGCCTATGTTATTCAATTATCATAACCATAAAATACATCCTCACTAATAAAATGCGCATACTAGAATGTGGCACCCAAACCAGTCATACCATTCTAGAACATGGCACCCAATCCAATTATAACATCATAGAAATTTCAATAAGAGCCTCGACCCTAGATTTTTACATCATCAATAATCTCATACAATAGAAATACCAGTACAGAACTTAGCCCTTACTTCCATATTAGTAATATTTTATAATTTTATCAAAACCCAAAATCCAAAAAAAAATTCAATACAATAATTAAAGAGAGATGTGCCATAACAAATGTAAATAAGTCAACAAGGCCCACATGGGAAATCTATCAAGTGTAATATCAACCATTGAAAATAAGGCCCACACACAGATGTAATCGTCAATCTATATCAATTAATGTGCAAAAATCCCATCTGGATATCACAAATATTATGCAACTCAATAAAGAATAAGTAAATCAAGCCAATAATATTATTTTTATTCTTTTATTTTAACCCCACATGCTTGACTCTAGTGTTTAGGTGAATACTAATTATTTCACTCACATAGACACCCATAAACAATCCATATTACTCCCAGTTACAAATAATTATAACAAAATAGCCTACGATGCTTTCTAATAAAGTCAAGCCTTCACTTCCTCAAACAAACATCCAATCAAGTCAGTACCTTTCCCTTGGAAGAGATTCTGAATCTATAAAATCTATCACTATATGAGATAAGCATGAGAAAAATAAGAATATTGATACCCGTATTGATATTTTTGAATTGGGTCCAAAATAACTCCCAAAAAAAAAAAAAAGAAAATCAAGGGTCAATGATAATTCTAGAATTTTTGTTCAAGATCATATATCCCATATTTTAAGGATCATAAATATGAAATTTTATCAAAACTAGAGTAGGAATTGACCCTTAAAACGTAGAAATACTATATCAAGTTTTTTTCTCAAAATCCACAAATTTACAATTTGAAATCCATCAATTTTGATTTTTAAATCATGAAATAGTTAATGGGTAATGAAAATTCAATGATTAATAAACTTATACAAAGTTGTATAGAAATTATCTTTGAAAGTACCACAAATGAGTTTTCAAGTTCTAAAATAGAAAAATAGGGTGAAACGAACGTTCGAGGATTCTTTTAATCCCTGAAGCACTAGACCAAT